>SJXQ01007136.1:0-21886 GCA_006408695.1 Aepyceros melampus | reverse complement strand
GAATTGTATTTGTTTCTTAGCGCTGCTGTAACAAAGTATAACAAAGGGGGTGGTTTTCAACAACAGAAATTGACTCTCTCTCAGCTGCTCATGTTAAAGATCTGAAATCAAGGTGTCAGCGGCACCATGCCCTCCCTATTGGCTCTAGGGGCGTATCCTTTCTTACGTCTTGTCTTCATAAGTATACAGGTAGGTATCGGCAATCTCAGCAAGCCTTGTCCTGTCCACACCACTCCACTCACGGGGCATTCACCCTGTTGTTATCCCATCTTCTTCCCTCTGGGGGTCTCTGTTCCTATTTCTTTCCTCTTACAGGGACACCAATCACAGGGTTTGAGCCCACCTAATCCAGTATGACTTCATTTTAATTGGCTACATCTGCACAGACTCTGTTTCCACATAAGGTCACATTCACAGGTTCTAGTTGGAATTTAAAGGGAAACACTCTACAACTTAATACTGAAATGTTCACAGGTTTTAAAGCATATAACCATATCACTGGAAATAATCACAAATTGCTAATTCAGAAGATCTTAAAAGTTCTCCTCACACACACATACAAAATGAGTTAACTATGTATGGGATTGGATATTAACTAGAATTAATGTGGTGATCATTTTGCTAATATACTTTTGGACACCTGAAACATAATATTATATGCTAATTATAATTCAATAAAAAGAAAATATAATTTGAAATTTCCATATTTCCTTTTATATCCCACTATATTAAGCAGAATCACAAAGAATACAAATAATAATATCAGTAATGGATATTCTTGACATGATCTTGATTTACTGGGAATATTTCCATTGTTTCCTTCTTTAATTTGATAGACCATTTTTAACCTGTTAAAGTAACACCATTCTGTATATATTATAAGAAATGATTGTTAAATTTCAGAGAATATTTTCAGTACCTATCAGTTTACTGTGACAGTTTTTAGTGACTTGGTTACATTAACAGTCTGTTACATTAAAACATTTTTAAAATGTAAGATTCTCTGCTATAACATGTATGATATCATAAGTGAAATGAATTGCCAGTCTAGGTTCGATGCAGGATGCAGGATGCTTGGGACTGATGCACGGGGAAAATCCAGAGAGAAGGTGTGGGGCGGGAGGGGGGAGGTGGGGGTCGAGATTGGGAATTCATGTACACTCGTGGCTGATTCATGTCAATGTATAGCAAAACGAATACAGTATTGTAAAGCAAAACAAACTAAAAAATAAAAATTAATTAAAAAAAATAAAATGTAAGACTCTCATCTCAAAGTATATGATTGTTACATTGCTGAATTTAGTTTGCTGGTGTTTTAAGTTTTGCACATTTATATTCACAGAGGATGAGATGGTTGGATGGCATCACCGACTCGATGGACATGAATCTGAGTGAACTCCGGGAGTTGGTGATGGACAGGGAGGCCTGGCATGCTGCAGTCCATAAAGTCACAAAGAGTCAGAGATTTAACTTTCATTTTCTTTTCTAATTTCTGGAGTCTTCATTATCAGTGATATATTAGCTTATAAAATAAATCCTATCATTTCATACGGTTGGAATAGTTTCTTTGGGCATTATCAATTCATTTAAAAACTGATAGAACTCAGCAGTAACTATCCCAGGAGACAAAATTGGAAGACATTTGTTGATAACTTTATTTGATAGTTAATGGTCTATTCAGGTTTTCTGCTTCATTAGTTTGATTTTGGTCATTTTTCTGTGAAAAAACTAACCATTTCATTGACATTTTCAAACTAGCAGTTATTAGTTTCCATGTACTTGTTAATTTCCCTTAAGCAAACCTACATTTATATGTGTTTTTCCTTTTTTAAAATTAAAAAATTGGTGTTTTGTCTACTTTTAAAAATTATATATTCTTGTATTTATCACTTGAATTGGTTTTATTTCCAAGTTAGTATTTGTTTCTCTTGATTGTCTTAATATGATGTTATTCTTTGCAATATTTTGTTTTGAAATAATTTCAAGCTTATAGAAGAGTTATAAGAATTGTATAAGTATTTTCTGTCTACTGTTTAACTTAATTCTTATATATCTGCATTTCCCTATTTGTCTATCTATACATGAATATGCATATCTATATAAGAATTTTCAGAAAAATCTGAAAGTAACTTAGAGATATAGCATCACTTTATCAATATTTTCATGTGTCTTTCTTGTAAATAAAGATGTTTTCTTACATAACCACAGAAAAACTACAAAACCAGAAAATGTGACATTAATACTAATATCTAATGCACAGTTCATATTTTAATTTGTCAAGTATTCTGCCTAAGTCCTTTATAGTTATCTTTCTCCTTGGTTCAAAATCTAATCCACGTTAAATCACACATTGTATTAAGTTGTCGTGAATTTTATTTTCTTATCTACAAGAGTTTTTCATCCTTTCTTTTTCTTCCTTTGCCTGGATATGTTCCATGAGGCCAGGCTAGTTATTTTAGCAAGTACTTGAATTTGGGTTTGTCTGAAGAATCCTGGTGAATAGGTTCAGATTATGCATTTTAACAGAAATACACATGAAGTTTCATTAGCCATGAAATTAAAAGATGCCTGCTCATTGGAAGGAAAGCTATGACAAATCTAGACAGCGTATTAAAAATCAAAAACATCACTTTGCTGACAAAGGTCCGTATAGTCAAAGCTATGGTTTTCCCAGTAGTCATGTATGGATGTGAGAGCTGGACCATAAAGAAGGCTGAGCACTGAAGAACTGATGCTTTCATGTTACGGTGCTGGAGAAGACTCTTGAGAGGCCCTTGGGCTACAGGGAGATCAAACCAGTCAATCCTACAGGAAATCAATACTGAATATTAATTGGAAGGACTGATGCTTAAGCACCAATACTTGGCCACCTGATGTGAAGAGCCGACTCATTGGAAAAGCCCCTGATGCTGTGAAAGATTGAAGGCAAAGTGTTGGGGGAGGGCAGAGGATGAGATGGTCAGATAGCATCACCTACTCAATGGACATGAATATAGCAAACTTGGGAAATAGTGGAGAACAGAGATGCCTGGCGTGCTACAGTCCATGGGGTGGCAAAGAATCAGACACTACTTAGCGACTGAACAACAAGTGTGAAGGATACATAATCTATTGGTCTATATGATCAATACAAGCAATATTAACTGTATAAATTAACTGAACTTTATACCGTCAATGAATAGGTAAAAATCAAACTTTTAAATATATTCTATTTGCAATCCTTTAAAAGTGAAACTCTTAGGTACAAATCTTATAAAATATGTACAGGACTTACAAGCTGAAAACCACAAAACATGGGTAAAAGAAATCTAAGTCTTAATAATGGAGAGACAAACGGCTCATGGATTGGAACACTCATCCTACTAAAAGTCTTATTTCTCCCAAACTGATATATGTGTTTAATAAAATTCTTATCAAAATTATTTCACTTTTGATAGATATGTAGATGATTTTTTTTTAAAAAAAGGCAAAAGCCAGGCCAAAGAAACTGGAATAACTGATGCTATTTAGTTGAAAAAGAATAATAAAATAGAAGGACTTGCTCCACCTAATTTCAGGATTTATGATAAGTTTTAGTTCCTAAAACCACATGGCATTGATGAAAGAACAGACATATGGATCAATGGAACAGAATACAAAACCCAAAAATAGCTTCACAGGAGTACAACCAACTAATATTTGACAAATATGCAAATACAGTTACAGGCAGGGAGGTCAGTTTGTTAATGGTGATGAAGCAACCAGATAACTATTTGCAAAAACTTAAAAATTTGCCCCAAATCCTACTTCTTCTATAAAAAACTAACAAAATGGAGCATACATTTAAATGTACAATATAATACTATACTTTTAGAAGAAAAAAAAGAAAATCTGGAATCTAAAACTCAGTGAATTATTTTTACCATATCAAAAGCATGATCCCAAAAGGGAAAGATCAATACATTGGACTTCATCAAAACAAAACTCCTTACTCTTTAGGGCCACTAAGTGCCACACTATGTAACGTGCCCCTCATATCAGCCAAAGGACTTATATCTATAACATATGAAGAACTCTGACAAAAATCTTAGTTTGAAAAAAAATCTGCTTAGAAAATGGCAAAAAAGACATGAAGAAACATTTCACCAAAGACAACAGAAAGATGACAGAGAAATATGTGAGAAGATGTTTACCACCACGAGCTACTAGGGAAAATGCAAATAAATATCGTGATGAGATATTCCATACCAACAGGAAGAGCAAAAATAAAAATAAAATAGTTACAATACCAAATGCTCACAACAATGTAGACAAACCGGATCTCTCACACATTGCTGGTGGTTACATGAAATGGTATAGCCACTCCACAAAATGGTACTATGTGGAACTATGTGCATTCCACACAGTGGGACATAAGGCAGCAACAAAAAGGAACAAATCAACACACAACAACTTGGATGCTCTCAAGGGGATTATGCTCAATGAAATAAAAAAGTCTCCAAAGGTCACATGGTATAGTTACACATTTACATAACTTCCTCAAAATGACAAACCACGAGGTAGAGAACAGCGCAGTGGTTTCCCAGGTTTGGAATGGAAGGAGTACATATAATGTAAAGGAAGAGCTCAGGGAGATTTTTGTGGAGATGGAAAAATTTAATTACATGGATGATTACAGGAATTCTCACACATAATAAAATGCCAGACAACTATACATACAGAATAAACCATGTCTGTTTCCTAGTCTTGATACTATATGTTACATAAACTGTAACCACTGAGGAAACTGCATGAAGGCTGACAGAATTTCTCACTAATACCTACGTAACTTTTCCTATTAATGCATTAATATTTCAAAGTTTAAATTTCAAAAAGTTAATGATATATGTCAATTATTATTGAGCTATATCAATAAGAAATTGTGATATGATATCCTTTCCATTGCCTTGTTTTGTTGAAATAATGGTAATAAATTCTACAAATACTTTCCAAACTGTTTCACAGACACAAAACAATTGTTCTACAAAGAGCATATTTGGTTTCCATACTAAAAAAAAATTGGGGGAATAAGGTATTGGGAAAAATTCTATTTATAGTATCAGCTTTTGGCAAATTCACACTTCAGGATCCAGGGAAATCCTTCACATATAAGTTTGTCTTCTCTGAAATGCAGTACTTGGATGCAATCTCAAAAACGACAGAAGGATCTCTGTTCATTTCCAGGGCAAACCATTCAATATCACAGTAATCCAAGTCTATGCCCCAACCAGTAATGCTGAAGAAGATGAAGTTGAACAGTTTTACAAGGACCTACAAGACCTTTTAGAACTAACACTCCAAAAAGATGTCCTTTTCATTATACGGGACTAGAATGCAAAAGTAGGAAGTCAAGAAACACCTGGAGTAACAGGCAAATTTGGCCTTGGACTGCAGAATGAAGCAGGGCAAAGGCTAACAGCGTTTTGCCAAGAAAATGCACTGGTCATAGCAAACACCCTCTTCCAACAACACAAGAGAAGGCTCTACACATGGACATCACCAGATGGTCAACACCGAAATCAGATTGATTATATTCTTTGCAGCCAAAGATGGAGAAGCTTTATACAGTCTGCAAAACAAGACTGGGAGCTCAGACATGAACTCCCTATTGCCAAATTCAGACTTAAATTGAAGAAAGTAGGGAAAACCACTAGACCATTCAGGTATGACCTAAATCAAATTCCTTATGATTATACAGTAGAAGTGAGAAATAGATTTAAGGGCCTAGATCTGATAGAGTCCCTGATGAACTATGGACAGAGGTTCATGACATTGTACAGGAGACAGGGATTAAGATCATCTCCATGGAAAAGAAATGCAAAAAAGCAAAATGGCTGTCTGGGGAGGCCTTACAAATAGATGTGAAAAGAAGAGAGGTGATAAAGCAAAGGAGAAAAGGAAAGATATAAGCATCTGAATGCAGAGTTCCAAAGAATAGCAAGAAGAGATAAGAAAGCCTTCTTCAGAGACCAATGCAAAGAAATAGAGGAAAAGAACAGAAGGGGAAAGACTAGAGATCTCTTCAAGAAAATTAGAGATACCAAGGGAACATTTCATGCAAAGATGGGCTCGATAAAGGACAGAAATGGTCTGGACCTAACAGAAGCAGAAGATATTAAGAAGAGGTGGCAAGAATACACAGAAGAACTGTACAAAAAAGATCTTCATGACCAAGATAATCATGATGGTGTGATCACTTACCTAGAGCCAGACATCCTGGAATGTGAAGTCAAGTGGGCCTTAGAAAGCATCACTATGAACAAAGTTAGTGGAGGTGATGGAATTCCAGCTGAGCTGTTTCAAATCCTGAAAGATGATGCTGTGAAAGTGCTGCACTCAATATGCCAGCCAATGTGGAAAACTCAGCAGTGGCCATAGGACTGGAAAAGGTCAGTTTTTATTCCAATCCCAAAGAAAGGCAATGCCAAAGAATTCTCAAACTGCTGCACAACTGTACTCATCTCACATGCTAGTAAAGTCATGCTCAAAATTCTCCAAACCAGGCTTCAGCAATATGTAAACCGTGAACATCCAGATGTTCAAGCTGGTTTTAGAAAAGGCAGAGGAACCAGAGATCAAATTGCAAACATCCTCTGGATCATGGAAAAAGCAAGAGATTCCAGAAAAACATTTATTTCTGCTTTATTGACTATGCCAAAGCCTTTGACTGTGTGGATCACAATAAACTGTGGACAATTCTGAAAGAGATGGGAATACCAGACCACCTAACCTGCCTCTTGAGAAATCTGTATGCAGGTCAGGAAGCAACAGTTAGAACTGGACATGGCACAGACTGGTTCCAAATAGGAAAAAGAGTACGTCAAGGCTGTATATTGTCCCCCTGCTTATTTATATGCAGAGTACATCATGAGAATGCTGGGCTGGAAGAAACACAAGCTGGAATCAAGATTGCTGGGAGAAATATCAATCACCTCAGATATGCAGATGACACTACCCTTATGGCAGAAAGTGAAGAGGAGCTAAAAAGACTCTTGTTGAAAGTGAAAGAGAAGAGTGAAAAAGTTGGCTTAAAGCTCAACATTCAGAAAACAAAGATCATGGCATCTGGTCCCATTACTTCATGGGAAATAGATGGGGAAACAGTAGAAACAGTGTCAGACTTTATTTTTGGGGGCTCCCAAATCACTGCAGATGGTGATTGCAGCCATGAAATTAAAAGATGCTTACTCCTTCGAAGGACAGTTATGACCAACCTAGATAGCATGTTGAAAAGCAGAGACATTACTTTGCCAACAAAAGTCAAGGCTATGGTTTTTCCAGTGGTCGTGTCTGGATGTGAAATTTGGACTTTGAAGAAAACTGAGTGCCGGAGAATTGATACTTTTGAACTGTGGTGTTGGAGAAGACTCTTGAGAGTCCCTTGGACTGCAAGGAGCTCCAACCAGTCCATCCTAAAGGAGATCAGTCCTGGGTGTTCTTTGGAAGGATTGATGCTAAAGCTGAAACTCCAGTACTTTGGCCACCTCATGCGAAGAGTTGACTCATTGGAAAAGACCCTGATGCTGGGAGGGATTGGGGGCAGGAGGAGAAGGGGATGACAGAGGGTGAGGTGGCTGGATGGCATCACTGACTCGATGGACATGAGTTTGGGTGAGATCTGGGAGTTGGTGATGGACAGGAGGCCTGGAGTGCTGCAATTTATGGGGTCACAAAGAGTCGGACACGACTGAGCAACTGAACTGATGACTCCCTGATTTCATAATTTGGAAAATATCATTCTAATTCATGTCACTTACAAAACTGAGTTGGTGAAAGTGGAGATCAGTGTCAGTAATTTTGGAAAGACAATGAAAGCTCCCTGAGCTCTAGTCACTTGACTGCAGCCTGCAAATAATGAATTCCTGAAGCTTAAGATTGCTGATCCTTTCCACAAGGTTTGGTTTATTAACATTATGATACCTGACCTACTTTCTAACATAATCTCCCACAGAAAACAAAAGCTATTCATAGTGCATGATGAGTAAAGTCTCTGAAAATATACCAGTTGTTTTCAAGGTGATGTAAAGTTTATGAAAGTTCATGTTGGGAGTATATATTTATATATTCTATATTTATATATTCTGTCTCACTTTTATCCATTCAGAAATGCTTTGTACTTACTCTAATGCCCATTCACACTGTGATTGTTTAGGTACCTATTTCTCTAGCTAGACAAGAAGCTCAACAATTCTTCATGTAATATCTTATTTTTCTTTGTTTTCACTCCAGGTCACTTATATTAATGTTAGAGATGCCCAGTGTTTACCAAATAAATAAATTAAAAGGAAATGTCCAGTATGCAAGGCTAGGTCAATGGTTTTTGATGCCCATGACGGTGGAGACTGTTGTACTCTCATAAAGGCAGTCTACATCTTTAAATTCATTTTAGACACAACTGAGCACAAATTCTGAAATGCTCAAAAGTTTTAGGTGAAGCACTGGATATTGATGGAGACATAGCCTTCATAATATAACCTTGTGTGTGTATGTGTGAGTCACTCAGTCATGCCTGACTCTTTGTGACCCCGTGGACTGTACCTCACCAGGCATCTCTGTCCATGGAATTCTCCAGGCAAGAATACTGGAATGAGTCACTATTCCTTTTTCCAGGGCATCTCCCCAACCCAGGGTTTGAACCCAGGTCTCCTACTTTGCAGGCAGTTCTTTATCATCTGAGCCACCAGGGAAGCCCTAATATAACCTTACAGTGAGTAAAACATTCAGTTCAATTCAGTTCAGTCACTCAGCCATGTCCGACTCTTTGCAACCCCATGGACTGTAGCACGTCAGGCTTCCCTGTCTGTCACCATACCCCGGAATTCACTCAGACTCACATCCATCGAGTCGGTGATACCATCCAGCCATCTTATCCTCTGTCGTCCCTTTCTCTTCCTGCCCCCAATCCCTCCCAGCATCAGAGTCTTTTTCCAATGAGTCAACTCTTCGCATGAGGTGGCCAAAGTATGGAGTTTCAGTTTTAGCATCATTCCTTCCAATGAATATTCAGGACTGAACTCCTTCAGAATGGACTGGTTGGATCTCCTTGCAGTCCAAGGGACTCTCAGGAGTCTTCTCCAACACCACAGTTCAAAAGCATCAATTATACACACACACACACACACACACACACACACACACACATACATATAGCATATATATGTATATATAGCATATATATATGCATCAAACAATAGCCCCTTCTCCCTCCAACATTCATCAGTTTACCTAAAGAGAGAAAGAATTCTGCTATAACAAATGAGAAAAGACATTCAGGATGTAAATGAGTCAACTCAAATGAAAAATAACTGTTTAGGGGAATTACAGTTATACATTCATAGAAACCAAAGGAAATTGTTAGTGATGTGGAAATGATACAGAAATGGCTGTGTTTTGGTTATTGCTGGCTTTTAAAATATTCCCTAATTTAAAAAAATCATTCAAATACAGCAAATATCACTCGGCTCAAACCCACTGTTTTTTCATTCTTTTTATTTAAATGTCAGTATCTCAGTGAGAACTTCTCTCATGGCCCTGTTTAAAACTGTAACCATCACTACAAGCATTTTCTTTCTCATTTTTCCCTATTTTACTTTTTTTGCCAGAGCACTTATCCTTATTTTACTGTGTTATTTTTCTTACTCTGTTTTGTCTGTGTCCACCTACACTACCACCATCCATAAAGAAGCTTCATGAGAATAAGAAGTTTGTCTGTACTTTTCATAGCATTAATCCAAATAGCTAGAAGAAACCCTCACACATGATAGATACTCAATAAATATTTCTGAATAAATACACAAATGTTTATTCTTTAAAATTTCTTAAAATCACCAATAAATTATATCAGGCAATTAAATATATATACAGCCATTAAATCTTGACTAGAGTATGAATGAATCAATTAAATTCATTAAAATATTCAGAATCACTTTCAATATTTAAAACATTAATTATTGCCCATATACAAATCCTGATATATTTGCATATGTCAATAAAGAAGAAAATCATAGCTCTCCCCTCATTGGAAAACTTTTTCAAATGTTTGTCTGTTTAAATGAGTGTTTCTCAAATTTTAGTGTGTGTGTATATATATATACATATTTGTTAAAATGCAGTTTATAATCTATAAGTCTGGGGTGGAGTCTGAATTCTAATAAAAATGCTATTTGTCTGTGGACCAAAATTTGAGTAACTGAGTTTAGGGAAATTTTCAGCAGTGTTAAATTGCGCATAAACGTAATATTAAAAGTGATATTTTTTTAAAACATTGCATCCAATAAGAAAAAATGTGTTTAAAAATATTGGTAATGAATTTAGTAAGGCTACTATTAAGTAACTGAGTATAAGAGTTTGATTCACTGTTTATCATCAAGTGTCTAACAGTTGGTGTTCTTTCACCAAGAGGGAACCCTAATGTAAACCATGGACTGTGGTGATAATGACAACTCCAGGGTAACAGATCAACCCTCTGGCCAGCAACATGTTAGTCAAAGGGAGGCTGTGCATGTATGGGAGTTACTTTTGCTGTGAACATACAAGGCCTTTAAAAATAAATTCTACTGAAAAATTTAAAAGACAGCCTACAGAATGAGAAAAAAAAAATATTTGCAAATCATATATTCAATAATGGCTTACTTAATAACCAGAATATATAGATAACTCCTACAACTCAACAATGAAAAAGTACACAATCCTATAAGAAAAGCACAAGGACTTCAATAGACATTTATCCAAAGACAGGCAAATAGCCATTAAACACAAGAAAAGATGATTAAGACTGTTAGTAACTAGGGAAGGACAAATCAAAACCACAATAACAGTGTGCTTCATACACATTAGGATGGCGATAACTTTAAAAAGGGGGAGAAGGGGAGAAAGTATCAGCCAAGTCCCAGATCTCCTTTGGGTTATAAGATAAACACTAGGGCTGTAACACAAATGATGACTATAGCTAGCACTGCTGTATGGTATGTTTGAAATAAAGAGATTAGATGCTAAGAGTTCTCATTACAAGGAAAAAAGGTTTTTTTTCCCCTTTTTATTTTTTGTACCTATCCTAAGCTCCCTAATATTGCAATTTGCTCTCCATTTTTTATCTCCTTTAATTTACTCTATAGTTTCTCATACAAAATATATCGTTTACCACCTTCTGCCACACTCTGTAATATATATACAGACAGACACACATATTCTGTGTGAATTTTGTCTTCTCTGCTTCTCTTGCTCATTCTTGATGGAGTCTTGAAAATGTAATCAGTCTTTCCAAATTCTATCTGACATTTGTGTTCTATTCCATTAATTTGTATTGCAAGCTAATTAATTTTTAATATAAGAATTTAAGTACATAAAATTTTCACTAAGCACTTTCTTATCTAAATAAAACAGGTTTTTTATTGCATTATTATTTATTTAAAACATATTCTAGCTTTTACTATAATTTTTTGGGGTTATTAAACATGTTTTTCTTCTAAGTAACAGGGATTTTTCTAGTTTTTGCCTTAGAACTGATTTTCAGACTAATTCAAAGGATTAATTCATGTCACTTTAATCCACTTAAAATTACTGACATTTACTTAGTGTTTAATAATTTTGTATGTACTTGAAATAGATGTCTGCAGTTGAGAAATACAGATTATTAATACAAGTGCCCATACGTTCAGATTATTAAATAATTATGCTGGTCAAATATCCTCTATCTTTGCTAATCACAGTTCAGAATTAAATTGAGTTCCCTGAGATACTCAGTTGCATACCAACAATAAATATGCTAATTGGAATATATAGGAAAACAAAAACATGACAGTTTTCTAAGGAGCCTCTATACCAATGGGAAAAAAATGTTTAAGATTTCAGATTTCTCAGATACACAAATCACTTTATTTTTGACTATGTCCTGTATTTTATATTTTATATCATAAAATAAAAAGTAATATTTCAACTTTTAGCCAGATTCTGCTTTCTGAGCCTATACTGCTCTACAGAAAATTAAAGCCACAGATACTTTGATTTATAAAAGATTACTTTATTTTCCTCCATCAGAAATAGTCTATGTCTTTAAAAAATAGAAACTCCAGTACTTTGGCCACCTCATGCAAAGAGTTAACTCATTGGAAAAGACTCTGATGCTGGGAGGGATTGGGGGCAGGAGGAGAAGGGGACAACAGAGGATGAGATGGCTGGATGGCGTCACTGACTCGATGGGCGTGAGTCTGAGTGAACTCTGGGAGTTGGTGATGGACAGGAAGGCCTGGTGTGCTGCGATTCATGGGGTCGCAAAGAGTCAGACACAATTGAGCGACTAAACTGAACTGATATAAAAAGAAATCACGTTCATGTAATAAGATCCAATATTGAAATGTGGGTTTTTTTTTTTTAAGGTTTGCCGTAACTTGGTTATTTTTTCTAAGGAGCTGAAAAAATATTCTTCTTATGTAATATCGTGAACTAATTCACCTTTTTACTCCAGTATTACTGATATCATAGTCCATTCAAATCATAGAGAGACTGGGAAATGAGTTCACCAAAAAGCACCTTCTGATATAACTTTCCCTCCAAAGGCTTATAATGATTTTTGTCTTTAGTTTTCCATACAAAAGAGCTAACAAGACCACAAATTTCAGTGCATTTCTCTGACCTTCTCAGTATATCAGTATCCTCTTCCAAACACAAATAGAAGATGCCTAGAAATATTCATAACATTATTATCTAAACATAAAGAGTAAAATTCAGCCAGAAATAAAATGTTACTATAACGCTGAAAAAGTGCATTAAATCATATCTTGGGAAAGATATAAATTGGCAACATTGCAAATAAAATTCAAGAGCATAATATCTGTTCTATTTGACTGATAACCTAACAAATTTGTGAGATACTCATATGAAAATGACAATGAAGAAAATGGAAAAGCATTTGATGCAGAAAATGACTAAAAATGCAGCAAAAAATATTCATAAGATACAGATAAATATTAATTAAGAATATAAGATTAGCCAAACAGTTTTGCTTGGTTTCTATATTAGTAACAATGGATATTATAAGACATAATAGGAAACAGTTATTGGATAGAAACAAGATTTATACATCTATAAGATCTTTGGTTTTCCTAAGATTCAGCTGTACATAGAGGTGGTATGGTACTATAGCTTTGGCAAAGCAGTGAATCATAAACCAAAGTACCTGGAAACTTGGATCAACTCTGCCAGTACCAATTTTATGAAATTTGACCTAATCTCAGCCATTTGTATCAGCAGCTTTATCCATGGAAATCACTAATAATTAATACCTTTCCCCCTTACCCCTTGGGTTTCTGTGATGACCAATTGGAGATTAATAGATAAAAGTGCTTTAAGCGTTGAAAGTTGTATATAAACATGAGCTATTATACTGAAGTTGTTCTTGTGATTCCAGATTTGGTTTCAAGAGGCAAAAAATAAAAAAGATCAAACTGAAACACACTAGCCATGAAATTATTACTAGTAATAGTGGAATAATTTGTCAGCCTTCATTTTGACAATTTGTATTCTCCTCATTTGCAATGAAATGAGGCAACATTTCAATGGACTCTGTTGCACTACTTCACAGACTTCCCTGGATGAGCACACAGGCCCATTTAGCTAAGGATGGTTTAATAAGTGCTGTTTATTACAAGTTGATCTCTTATAACAATATTACATAGCTGATATATATTTCCCTTAGGAGATAATTTTATATATTATCTGGATATTGATTTTTTTTAATCCACTTCTCCCAGATCATAACTGACTCAAGGGAAAGCAATTTCCAGAAATACATCAAAGCACCAAGGCTCATCAGCCCTGCACAAGTTGGCATTGATGGATATTTGGCTTGTCTTCTCCTAAATTTATTTCATGTAGAAAATACATGTTTCAATTCAGTTTGTCTTTGAAGACATCTGTTTTCCAGTTAACTTCCAATTCTTCACACACAAACACAAAGTCACTGACTAGTTTCAAATGACTAAAGTAAATTAAGTATCGCATTTAGAATCATTAAAATGTATTTGAATGGTTAAACCACCTTACTTGCCTAGGCTTCTCCAATTATATACACTCTGTATTTTTCATCAATGAACCCATCGCAGGGAAGGGGGCTGTAGAGATAAACATGAAAGGAAGGAAACAGAACATGTGCACTCACCACAGATGAAAGGAGTCTCATCTGAATTATCAGCACAGTCATTCACAAAATCACATAGCTTGTCCTTGGCAATGCAGTGCTTGTTAGCGCACGTGAATTCTTGAGCAGTACATGTTCTGTTTGCGCTTAGAAGTGGGGAACAATCTTGAAAGGAAATATCATCCACTGCTACATCTCCTATGTAACTGATACCACGTTTTGCCCTGAAGATAATCTTTAAAAGAAGAAAATAAAACAACTAAAAAAAAAGAACATCAGTAGACTCATTCATCAAGAATTCAAAACTTGGGAGACAGGGATAAATGTACAGACTATCGATGCTGTTGTTTAGTTGCTAAGTCATGTCTACTGTTTCGCTACCCCATGGACTGTAGCCCTCCAGGCTTCTCTGTCCATGGGAGTTCTCAGGCAAGAATACTGGAGTGGGTAGCATTTTCCTTCTCCAGGTGATCTTCCCAACCCAAGGGTCAAACCTATGTCTCCTGCACTGGCAGGCAGATTTTTTACCACTGAGCCACCTCAGCATGGACACACTTTTTATACTATGTATAAAAGAGATAACTAACATGAATCTATCGTATTGCACAGGGAATTCTACTCAATGCTCTGCGATGACCTAAATGGGGAGAAAATCTGAACTGAGGGGATATATATATATATATATACACACACACACATATAGCTGATTCACTTTGCTTTATGGTAGAAACTAACACAACATTGTAAAGCAATGCACTCCAACAAAAAATTGTTTAAAAATTTAAAAATAGAATTCAAAACCTGGAACAAACAGTAAATATAGTACAGAAGAACATAGGGCTTGAATCTGATAAAAGTGATCCTGCAATCTATATGACGAAACTGACCCAGGAAGTTGGAGGGACATTGAAGATCTGTAAGATACTCAACACATAAGAACGTGTGAGGAGCAACACTATTGCCTCTTGTCTAGGGGCCTAAGAAACTGGCAGGAGTCACCTATCATTGCTGCCTCTGTAAATCTCAGGGCCAAAACAAGACCTGGGCACTTGAGAGCCTCAATGAAATAGATAGGAGGCCAACCAGGTGACAGAATGTACCTAGAAGCAGAAGATACAAGCATACTTCTTTTTAAAAAAATTTTATCCACTTCTTATCATTTTTCTGATCTATTCAACTCAACTAGTATTTACTGAAAACATGCCAAACCTCAAAACTATGAATTTTAAAAAAATTGGCCATCTCTTTTGACTTGAAACAATTGTTATTTGCCTTTGATTAATGGATGTGATGAACAAAATTCTCAAGTGTGTCACTGTTGGTCAGTGAGATATCACTTCTATGGATTTTGATAGACATGATGGAAAATAGGAGTAACAGTACTCACTAAAGTTTTCTAAGTGAAACTAATTCAGATAGTTTCTATTAAATTTGTCTGCAAGCTAAATATGTATTTTTGTGTTAACAGGAGATAGTCATATATTTTAAAGCAAACTTAGGACAATTAGAGATGAGTTAATAAGAAATACCTATTTATTGTCATCAAACTCTCAAACATCTTTTTACCAAATCTAAGCAACTATTTTTCTTTAAAGAAGTAATTAGTTTTTCCTTAAGATATGATATGTTTTTATACTACTATATGAAAAACCTAGATGTTTTCCTTTAAAGATAATAACTGAAATTCATATCTTTTACATTATAAAAAATATATTTTTATGTACAATAAATTCATGTATCAAAGTGACATAAAAGGAAAAAAAATATTTTTTGTCATAGAAGTTGTACTGGAAAAGAAAAATAAATTTGTAAAATATATTAAGAGCTTGGCTGTGGTTAAGAAGAGGTGGAATTAGAATTATAAAGATAACTTTTTTATAAGAAAAATTAAATCCAAGACAAATGGATACACAAACTGAAACAGGTATTCAATTACTGGATTATCTGAACTCTTAAATACATAATGCATTGCTTCTGATTAAGAAATTATATAATTCTAAAAATATCTCAATATTCATTTGTCATCCTCTAGATACAACCTTAGGTACTTTGCCATCATCCAATGGTCACATTATCACTTACATGTCAACGCTCCACACAATGTTGGTTAAGATTCCATAGACTTTAATACTGAATGACACTAAACATTTTTTAAAGCACAAGTATATTTTTTCTAGTACAATAAAAGTTGGATCAATTATTTTATAAAACATAGGAAGCAATAAAGCATGGCATCTGTATTATGGACTTGAACTTGACCTGCCTGTACTTAAAGCCTATCACTGCCTTTGTGTAGTTATATAAATAGGGCAAGTTACCCAACTTCTAAGTATTTCTAAATTCTAATCTATAAAATGGAGATAATAATATAAGTCCCTTATAACATTACAGGAATAAATTTTTATTCATAGAAGAGTACTTAGCATTTAGTAAGTGCTATGTACATGATTTCTCTAGTTATAAAATTATTATAATTATAGATTATAATTAAACTGTGGTTCTCAAATATAACTCTGAAAATGACCCAGTGCTAACTCAGTATATAATTTCTAAAAATACTATATACTTCTACTCAAAGGTTAAAGGCACTCATGTTTCTGATGCTAAAGAGAATGATACTGTAAAAATGGAAGAACAGTGGACAATACATATGCTCCATCACTATTTCTCCAGTGCAGAGTAATGTGCTTTCCTGCACATAGTGGTTCTTAATATGCTTTTATTGAAGGAATGACTGAATCACATTAAATATCAAATACTAACAAACCATCAAAATTTCATCTTAAGATTCAAACAACACGAGCATATTCCTCTGCAAATTCCAATATATGAAAAATTAAATTTCAGGAAGACTAAATTAATAATTGATTCCTCTGCTTAAATCCCTCTTAATGTTATTTTGAACAAGATTTTACTATGCAAATATTCTACTTGCACAGAATAGTTAAGAATCCACTGCCTGAAGTGGAAGCTGACGCCTGGCAGCAGCTGAAACTTCTACATGTTCTTGCTGATGATCCTTCTTGCCTCTGTTAAAAGGTCTTAAAGGTTAAACAGGTAGAATCCTTTAATAAGAAATTTCACACAGTGCAAGGCCACTATATTGCTGTCCAATCTTTCTTATTCTCAAGTTGAGCTTTTTTCCTGTCCATTTCCTAAATTATCTACAAATGACCCTTCAGAAAACTAGGTTTCAGGAAGATAGATTCATTATACCTTACATTCTAAGAAATTGGGGATAATCCTGAATCAATGCCTTTATTTATTTATTTTAAAATGTTACCTCTTCTTTCAGTCTTTATTGAATTTTTTTTTACAATACTGCTTTGGTTTTGTGTTTGGCTTTCAGGCCAGGAGGCATGTGGGATCTTAGCTCCCCTACCAAGGATTGAAACCACACCACCTGCATTAGTAGATGAAGTCTTAACCATTGAACAACCAGGGAAGTTACAAGTATCAGTGCCTTACAAGACCTTTATCTAGCCTGTGTTTCCATTGGAGTTGAAATGGGCTGATCTATCAAATATGGTACATGACTGCAGATACAGTTACTGAATATTCACAGCTGATTTGACTACATTTGCTGTTACATAGTGGAGAAGGCAATGGCACCCCACACTCCAGTACTCTTGCCTGGAAAACCCATGGCTGGAGGAGCTTGGTAGGCTGTGGTCCATGGGGTCGCTAAGAGTCGGACTCGACTGGGCGACTTCACCTTCACTTTTAGTTTCATGGACTGGAGAAGGAAATGGCAACCCACTCCAGTGTTCTTGCCTGGAGAATCCCAGGGATGGGGGAGCCTGGTGGGCTGCCATCTATGGGGTCGCACAGAGTCAGATATGACTGAAGTGACTTAGCAGCAGCAGCAGCTGTTATATAAAGGACTGGAAATGTGATCATTAGCAAAGATAGTATACCATCTATAGATACATGGTGTAAATTCAAAGAATTCATGCTTGTGTAGTTAAAACTAAGAAAAAATGACATAAATGGCTCTGGATTCTCACTTTCCCATATCCAATCTAAATCTTAATAGTTAAGCATTATTATCCAATAAATATCCCTTCATGTCAGACAAAACAAAGCTCCAAAAGCAAAAAAACACACACCCTGGGAGCTCTTTTTTTGCCAGATAATACATAAAAAATAAAATTCACATTAAATATCTTGTCACATAATTACTTCTGAGTTAAATGTTTTAATCTAGGTATCATTTGTTCTTTTCCTTTACATTTAGGTCTTATCCTAATATTATTGTATTTTACATGAAGACAAATACAGCATCACACAATTTTGTGCTTCCCAAAATATTTTTCAGTCACGTAAACCTGTTTTCTCTAATAAGGTTCAACAATGCAGTGTACTTCCAAAGGTCTCTTTAATCAGGTTTGAAATAAATGAAGGTAATTACTCTACAGTCTCTGAGAATATATTTGCAAAACAGAGTGGTGTATGAGACTGTGGAGGCATGATGGTTGTCACTGAAATTAAATATTCCTAGAAATATGGTTGTCTCATTAGGAACAAAATTAGGGCAGTTCAGAACTGTAAATTCCTTGTGGAAAATGCTATATGGAGTGGTAAGCATTCATGTAACATAGAATGGGAATGAGAGACCAGAAGACAGGGGTAGAGGAAATAGAGAAAAAAATCAACAAAACTCAATCATTATCTTAATACTTGGATTACAAACCTGTATATGGGAATGAACACCTAAAAACAGCTCCACTTTTTTCCACTGTGTACCTGCTGTCCACTTTGAGCCCACAGTTTAGAAGTAACATTGTCTTTCTTGCTGAGTACCTGCAGAGATAAATCAAACAAGAAGTATCGAAACATTGTGCCTTGATAAATTTTAAACATGTAGAGTTTTCCCAGTATTTCTTTTAATTTTAATGTCAACATGAATCCCTGAGAGAAAAGCTCAGACATTTTTCATTAGATATCTTTGTTTTCTAGAACAGCACTGAGTCCCCCAGGGTACCTTACTAGCTCTGTGTAATAAAGTTGTGCACGAATATCTGTCAGTCAAGTCTGAAGGTATCTGGGCACCATTTAATTAAGAATTCTTAACTACCTTATCTTTTAAAATCTGACAGCAGGAACAACTGGAAGTCTCAATATTGAATAACATTCATGTAGTCACATGAAAAGCACAGGATTATTTACTGAAACATAATTTTGAGAATGACCTTGTGTTCAGTGGGGATGGTGAAATTACAGTGGAAGCCAGTTCAATTCCAACAGCACGTATGGGTGATACAAGCAGGCATCTTCTTATCTAAGCCAGTAAGAGTTCCCCACCCAATAAACTCTCACCAGTACTACTGGGTTGGGGGGTGGTTTCCAGGTGGCACTAGCGATAAAGAACCCACATGCCAATGCAAGAGACTTAGGAGACATGGGTTTGATCCCTGGGTCAGGAAGATGCCCTGGAGGAGGGCATGGCAACCCACTCCAGTATTCTTGCCTGGAGAATTCCATGGGCCAATGAGCCTGGTGGGCTATGGTCCATAGTGTTGTAAAGAGTCAGACACAACTGAAGTGACTTAGAACATTCACACGAGTACTACTGGGCCCTCATTCTAAAGGCAAATTGAGACTCAGCAGATAAATAATCATGGCTCTTCATTTCGATGACACAAAAAAAGCCATCAAGGGGGTAACTGAAAAGAATAGTTTCACATTTTAAAATAACTGAATTAGATGATGTATTTAATTATATCACATTACTTTTTAACAATACAAATATGTACAATGGAATTATTATCACATAAAGGTGTGGGAAGGTTTTGGTTTTTGAGAGTGAAGTTAATTTTGAATGCTTTCATCATTGATTTTTAAAGATGTTAAATAGAAATGGTTATTTTTACAAAGTTAGACTTTTCAGAGACATATAAAAATTAGTATGTAGCTAGCAAAAATACCACTAAATTCTTGGTCCATAAAATTTGAGCTGAATTTTAAACATATTAAAGTCAAGAAAACAGAATTTCTAAAAAATGTAAAAAATCATTTTTGAAAGATACTAAAATGAGTGTATATGAAATAGGTCTTCTTTGCATGAATATTGCTGTACATACAGATCACTAAAGAAAGCTGTGTTCATATAACATAGTACCAACATTTAATGTGCTTTTATTCAGCCATGCACAAAAATATGGATTTTATGTATTACCACTGTAATTATTTGATAATTAATTGCCTATAAAATTTAAGGCTGTTTTATAATTTTTCATCTACTAATGTAAAATCAAATTTTGAAAAAAAATGAAAGTCTATTTCAGACAATTAATCTCAACCACAAAATACATCCAGTTAATAATTCTCATTTTTCTGATGGAAACCCTGTAGTCAGTTGTATTGATTGTTTTCTCTAAAACAATTTTTAAAGAATCACTGTAACACAAAGGTAAATTATAACTCCAATCCACAAGCCTACTTCGATGCTTTCAGGTTAGTATATGCACACATACATATACACAAACAGGTTTACTCTTTAACTGTTTTTGGTGGGAAGTCTCATCTATAATAAATAAAGCTATTCTTCCAAAATTAATTTATAAATTTAACATATTTCCAATTTAAAAAGTAACAGCATTTAAAAAATAAGATATGTTTATCTAATTTGGGGGGATATAACACTTAATATTACCAGAAGAATCCTAGAATAATACTAAAATTACATCAAGCTACTTGAAAAGAAATGGATAAGGAGGTGATCTGCAGTGTATTTCTCTCTACTTATTGGGGAAAAGAAAGCAGGTAACCCAGTGTCACCTCTTTGCAAAATACTAAATATAGGGCTTCCCAGGTGGTCCATGGTTGGGAGTCCTCCTGGCAATACAGGGGACATGGGTTCAATCCTTGGTCCAGGAAGATCCCACATGTCATGGAGCAAGTAAGCCTGTGCAGCACAGCTACTCGCTGTGGTGCAAGCCACCACTGTTGAGCCCACAGGCCACAACCACCAAAGCCTGCAATGCCTAGGGCCTGTGCTCCACAACAAGAGAAGCCGCCGCAACGAGCAGCCCATGCACCACACCTTGAGAGCAGCCCTGGCTCACGGCACCTGGAGAAAAGCCAGTGCACCGCCCTGAACATCCAGCACAGTCAAAAAAAATATTCACCACATTAACAAATTGAAAAATAAAAGCCATATGATTATCTCAATAGATGCAGAGAAGGCCTTCGACAAAATTCAACATCCATTTATGATAAAAACTCTCCAGAAAGCAGGAATAGAAGGAACATACCTCAACATAATAAAAGCTATATATGACAAACCCACAGCAAACATTCTCCTCAATGGTGAAAAATTGAAAGCATTACCCCTAAAGTTAGGAACAAGACAAGGGTGCCCACTTTCACCGCTACTATTCAACCTAGTTCTGGAAGTCTTGGCCAGAGCAATCAGAGCAGAAAAAGAAATAAAAGGAATCCAGATTGGAAAAGAAGAAAAACTCTCAATGTTTGCAAATGACATGATCCTCTACATAGAAAACCCTAAGGTCTCCATGAGAAAATTACTAGAGCTAATCAACGAATACAGTAAAGTTGCAGGATATAAAATCAACACACAGAAATCCCTTGCATTCCTATACACTAATAATGAGAAAGTAGAAAAAGAAATTAAGGAAACAATTCCATTCATCATTGCAACGAAAAGAATAAAATACTTAGGAATATACCTACCTAAAGAAACTAAAGACCTATATATAGAAAATTATAAAA
>SJXQ01007135.1:141763-174334 GCA_006408695.1 Aepyceros melampus | reverse complement strand
TATATTGATTCTTCTGATCCATGAACATGGTATGTTTCTCCATCTATTAGTGTCCTCTTTGATTTCTTTCATCAGTTAATGAAGTTATGTGTGTGTTTGTTAAATGCATCCCTAACTGCTACAACTAGCTCTGATTAAATGAAATTTACCAATTTACTCTCAGTGATCACAAAATGAAAATGTATTATTTTACAGTGACTTAATGTCATATACTGGAGGAGGAAATGGCAACCCACTCCAGTATTCTTGCCTGAAAAATCACACGGACAAGGAGCCTGGCAGGGTACAGTCCATAGGATTGTAAAGAGTCACATATGACTGAGCAACTAAGCACATATCATATACTGTGGACATTAGTAAATATATTCAGAAGTATTATGCTAGGGAAAAAATCAGGAAATAAATATTTATAGGATATACCTTTATTTATATATATTGCATGGAATTTTATTTGCCAAGAGTATAAATATCTTATTTTTATGTTAAAGTGACCAGGATAGTATCACTGTTCAATTTGGTCAAACAAAAGAAATGTGAAAGTGAAGTCACTCAGTTGTGTCCAACTCTTTGCGACCCCATAGACTGTAGCCTGCCAGGCTCCTTTGTCCATGGGATTTTCCAGGCAATAGTACCAGAAGGGGTTGCCATTTCCTTCTCCAGGGGATCTTCCCAACCAAGGGCTCAAACCCAGGTCTCTCACATTATAGACAGACGCTTTACCATCTGAGCCACCAGGGAAGTCTAATTTGGTCAAACAAAAGAAATGTAATTGATACCAATTGTTTGGAATACAGAGACTTAAGAGTCTATTAAACTTTTCACACATCAAAGCTCTTTGGCATCATGAAGACATAGTAGATTTAGGATACTATAGAAAATAATAATGACATACTTTCTAATGATTCTCTTTGGGGAGGACATTGAGATATGTAATCATGAAAAATTCAATCACTTTTTTGAAACCACACTGTGATAGAGATATAACTTTGCATTTATTATCCTTCAACCAAGAGCAAAATTCATCTCATTAAGTGCCTCTGCTTAACCAACCTTAAAATAATTTAATTTTGATCATTAATTCCTTATTAAAATACTAAATATAACAAAAGAGGGACAGATTTTATTGAATATTAAGGGACCTTTTGATTAATTCTAAGCTGAAAGCTTGCTGCCTCACCTTTTGCTTGGCATAACGATACTCTCCTTTTTTATTATGTAAAGTTGCTTACATCAGCACATTTATTTAGTAAATAGTAAAGCAAAATTTTGTTTTCAGTCACTGCATTCAAGTTTTCAGGCCGTCTCCTGGTTCTTCTCCAGGAATTCTCCAGGTTGTGAATATTTAAGCATGCAAATGGTTATTATTAATTATACTGTATAAGCAAGCACTGACAAAAATACATTTCAAGGCACATGAATTATCCCTGGATCTAATAATCCATCTCACTTATGTTAATTTAGAGGACATTACATTAAAAAATGATCATTTACATTGACACAGGCACACTTCTTCCTAAAATGAGAATCATCCTACCACAGGTATTATTACATTATGGCCTTGTGGCTTCCAGAGCAAAGTATGTCAGAACAGAATCCTAGTTTTGAATCTGTGTGTATAGCTTTTGGAACTTGAAAAAGACATAACTTTCTAGGTTCAGTTTCCAAACAAGTGAAAGGGAATGTTGGCATATTAGAGTGTTTAGAATTTCAACCATACCTAGAAAGCAATGAAATTTATGGGAAGATAGTAAGAAATATAGTTCTATTCTTAATATATTTTCTGTCCAGGCCATGTTTGAGCTTCATTAGTTATTTCACTCCTCTGTGTTATAGCACAAGCCAGTAGGGAGAGCATAAAGAATGTTGACTTTGGAATCAGAAGATCAGAAAATAACTGGACTGAGTAACAGTTTTACTGCTTACTGCCTGTGCAACCTTTAACAAAGCAATTAACCTTTAGACACTCAGTTTTATCATCTGCTAAATGGAGATTACTATTCTTCCAGATACAAACAATAAATGAGATAATTTTTCAAGGTATCTATAAAGTAACTGGCACATTATATAAAGTTGATAAATGTTATACTCATTACAAGTGTACTTTAAAAACATACAGATAAACTTTGACATGGAATATATTGGCTTATTATAAATCAGTGATAAGTAGTTCAAATGACTTTATCAGATTCTAGGACAGCAGAATTTTGTTTATTCTTGCTATGAAGCCAGGATCTTGATTTACATTTGTCCCTAAAAATGTTCCCTTCCTCAACTTGAATAATATTAACAAAATAAGCATAGTCTGAAACACTAAGTTGGATAGTTTATATATTTTCATAGGGCAGAGTCTTACACAGAAGAAGGTTCTGAAAAATAAATCTATGCTGGGAAATTCTCAGAAGACTTGAGTTAGCCTGAACTGAGGAGGTACATCTCAAGGAAAAGAATAAATCAAAGTAAGGAGAGTGTACTGAAACACATCTTCCTATTTTATTTATGATTAGACAAATGCATTTGGGGTTTTCTGATGAGATTATTATTACTGCCTCACACGATTTAAATTCCATTATATTATATGAATATAACTAAAATCAAGGAAAAGTTTTAAATTTTTTCCCTAAAAATTGGGTGAAATACCATGTAAAATTTGTTAATTTTGTTTTCCTATAGTGATGAGATTTATTCATTTTTATTGCTTTTTGCCAAAAATTGTTAATACCACAATATTGATGAGGGAAGGGTTTAAGACTTATGTGGCCATTGTTATTAAACCCACCTATTCTTAACTAGGATACTTATTTTAATACAATTTACATATTAATTTTTTAAACTATCTGTGACATACAAATCAAATGTAGATTTTTATTAAAAAAAAAGGTTTTCTGGCTCACTGGTTTCAAGTAACCCTCTAAGTTTTGGTAATCAAAAAGAACTATGCTAAGACAGCTTTTCCTGTTGTCCCAGAGTCTCATAAAGTCATCTGAACCACTTACCAGTGATTCATAACACACCAGTGTATTTCACTTCAAGGTTTACTTTAGATTTTGAGTTCAGTTCAGTTCAGTTCTCAGTCGTGTCTGACTCTTTGAGACCCCATGAATTGTAGTACGCCAGGCCTCCTTGTCCATCACCAACTCCCAGAGTTCACTCAAACTCACATCCATTGAGTCAGTGATGCCACCCAGCCATCTCATCCTCTGTCGTCCCCTTATCCTCCTGCCCCCAATCCCTCCCAGCATCAGGGTCTTTACCAAAGAGTCAACTATTCACATGAGGTGGCCAAAGTACTGGAGCTTCAGCTTTAGCATCATTCTTTCCAATGAACACCCAGGACTGTTCTCCTTTAGAATGGATTGGTTGGATCTCCTTGCAGTCCAAGGGACTCCCAAGAGTCTTCTCCAACACCACAGTTCAAAAGCATCAATTCTTCGGCACTCAGCTTTCTTCACAGTCCAACTCTCACATCCATATGTGACCACTGGAAAAACCATAGCCTTGACTAGATGGACCTTTGTTGGCAAAGTAATGTCTCTGATTTTGAATGTGCTATCTAAGTTGGTCATAACTTTCCTTCCAAGGAGGAAGCGTCTTTTAATTTCATGGCTGCAGTCACCATCTGCAGTGATTTTGGAGCCCCCCAAAATAAAGTCTGACACTGTTTCCACTGTTTCCCTATCTATTTCCCGTGAAGTGATGGGACCAGATGCCATGATCCACAGGTGAATTCTAGTTCACTTTCTTTCTTTTCAGTTATAGTTACTGTTCTCATTTTTAAATCTGAAACTTATCTATTCTAATCTCGTTTTAGACGTTTTTGAAGATTCATGATCTTGTAAACGTTAAAATAGAATTTTGAAATTGCTTGTCTATTGTAGCTGAAGTTAGATCAAATATAATCACTGAGGGATTTCATGCTTTATTTTTATGCATCTCTATTCATTTATAGATATAAGGTTTTTAATAAGATTATTTTGGTAAAGTATTATGTATCAGGACAATAGCTGTGAACCTCTTTGTGTAAAATCCAACTCTATCTACAGTAACCAGTCCAGAAAGCCATCTTACTATCTATAAGTCAAACTTACAGGATTCAGACCACTATCTCTACAAAATAGTCTATATAGACAAACAATAACTCCTATAACAATTAGCTCCAAGTGTAGGACCCAATTAGTAATTGGTTGCTTTGCTAATATTTGTCCTGTTTCTATTTTAATTCTAATCTAGAAAACTAAATATGTAGGCCTATGTGTATAAATAGTATACACCCTTCTAGTAAGCCTGCCTACAGCTTCTCCATGCCAATACCCTCCAGTCAGGGCATCCTTGAAGCTTTCCCTCTTTTCTACTATAAAGCTTTCCCATTCCTCTCCCTTTACCTGCCTTTGAGATTCGGTGAAAATGAAGTAATAGTGGTTGACTCCCTTGTGAGAGCAAGCTCTGAATAAATAACTTCTGCCTGTACTAATCGGGTTGCCTTTTATTTCTACACTTGCCTAACCTACATAAAATGACTTTAGTTTAATATCTTTGATGCAAACTATTTTGTATGTTAGGCTTTGGGCCAGGTCCAACTCAACGCAGTAAACTATACAAATAATGTTCATGTCCTCACTCAGTTCAAAATTGGCAAAATAAACAAGCAGATGAATAGAAAATATTAATATTATGGGCTTGACTTTGAAGATAAAGCCAGGCATAGTTTGTTAGTTAAATACAGAGTGATTTGTAAAGAAGAAAGATAGCATAGCTAAAAGAGAATAGTACATACATAACATGTTTTTAAAATAAATATTTAGAAAGCTATTTAATAAATATAATAGCCTTTGTTTTATTTTCAATTAATTCTTAACAAAATATTATTTTTTTCCTTTAAAATATTTGCTATAGACATTTCTCAAATATACCTTCAGATTTAAATTTAAGCTGACAGATATTCAGCTCAGCATTTATATTTCTTTTTTGACTAATGAGATTAAATGCTCCCTTGATGATTATTTAATAGATGTTTTCTCTTAGATTCTCATATGTTTTTGAAATTACATTTGGACCAAAAGGAACATTTTGATAATTTAGATTTGGTAATTAGTATTCTCCAACTATCTCATATTAAGAAAGACCACTTAATTTTAGTTTATCAAATATTCTCTCCAAAAATTTGAGCATAATATTAGATAAAAATTCCTTTTCTTCTTGGGACTAAGATGAGGGATTTTCTATCCAGTGTATTTCTAACTTGTTGAATTCTTTTTGTAATCCTAACACTAGTCAATATTAAAATATTGCCCCTCAAAATTTGCACTTTAAAAACAGTTTGAACTCTAGATAACATTTTGAACTTATACCAGATTCACAAACTCTTTTGGATTGATTTGATTAATAATAAACTTCATAAAAGTCTAATATTTGATCACCATTGACTACCCCAATTATGTTTTGTTTTTCATTTTGTCATTAGTATTTAAACAAATGAATTGTAGCCTCAATTGGGTCATATGGCATTTTCAGGGACTAGAAATTCTTCTCTCTTACTTAAGTTTTATTTGATGATATATTTATTTCCCATACCTGGTTACTAGTTACTAAAATTTAGGGATGTGCTAAGTGCCTTGGGGACTAAGAAATGTTGAGAGCTTTTAGGTAGGTTTAAAAAGACATAGCTGGACCACACATTTTAAGTAAAATTTTATAAGAGAGATAACAAGAGAAGGGGATTCATTTTCCAGAAATATAACTTCTAGATAGTCACTGTTTAGTTATGAAAATATAGAACTCACATTTTTAATTAATCAATTAGTTATGAAACCAAAAAGAGGTGATCACTTATAAGATTAGAACTAACTGTAGGTATTAATTCAAGATAACATGGTGATGAAGCCCAGCACTTTTGGAATGCATCTTTAGAATCAAGTAGCTTAACAGTTGTCAAAAAGTAAGTTTTTTGTAGGTGGTTGTGGTTAAACTATCCTCACCCTCAGGATGACAAACTAGATAAAAGTCTCCCCATTCTCCACACACAAATAGAGTCATGATTCTGCAAATGCAGAATTCAGAATCATGAGGGGAAAAGAAAACATAAGTCAGAAGAAAACTTACCCAGTATAAGCAGATAGGCTGGGTCCTTTGGGTCCTTTCTCTTTTGAACTAAACTTTAGATGGAGGTAAAAGGTGAAATTTAAAATAACAGAAACAACAATTGCAACAACATTAACAACAAAACTCTTGTGGAAATGTTCAAAAGTTACTAGTTTATCCTCAGGCGTCTCAGGTAACTCGGTGGTAAAGATTCTGCCTGCCAATGCTGGAGACACTGGTTCAATTCTGGGATCAGGAAGATTCCTTGGTGGAGGGGAAATAAACCCACTCCAAAGTTCTTGCCTGGAAAATCCCATGGACAGAGGAGCCTGGTGAGCTACACCATAGGTTCCCAAAGAGTTGGACATGGACACAACTGAGAGACTGAGCAGGCACAGCTTATTCTCACTTGGGTTTGGAATCTATTTATTTATTTTTTTTTTACTTTACAATATTGCATTGGTTTTGCCATACATTGACATGAATCTGGGAACACATGTACACCCATGGGTTTGGAATCTAATTGCCCACTATTTGCATTTCCTTCTCTCACTTCCAGGGCTGACAACAACAACAACATGAAAAAACCATTATCAGCTCTAATGAATCCTTTTTGGAGAATCTCTTAGGATCACAGGAAAACAAGTCCATATAAAACAGGCTCAATCCAGGTCTTCTAGTAACTCTCTGAAGGAATACAAATGAAAATTGAGAATAATTATTTAACTAAAATTAACACACTCACATAACACAAAATTGGCAAGGCACCTTGAGCTGGAGTCAGAAAAATCAGCAAATTTTCAGGAAATTTTTAAAAATATTTTAAAAAAATTAATTAATTTTACTTTACAGTATTGTATTGGTTTTACCATACATTGACTTGAATAAGCCATGAGTGTACATGTGTTCCCCATCCTGAACTCCCCTCCCACCCCCCTCCCCACTACATCCCTCTGGGTTATCCCAGTGCACCAGCCCTAAGCACCCTGTATCATGCATCACACCTGGACTGGTGATTCATTTCACATATGATATTTTACAGTTTCAATGTCATTCTTCCATATCATCCCACTCTCGCCTCTCCCACAAAGTCCAAAAAACTGTTCAATACATCTGTGTCTCTTTTGCTGTCTTGCATACAGGGTTATCATTATCTTCTTTCTAAATTCCATATATATGCATTAGTATACTGTATTGTTGTTTTTCTTTCTGGCTTACTTCACTCTGTATAATAGGCTCCAGTTTCATCCACCTTATTAGAACTGATTCAAATGTATTCTTTTTAATGGCTGAGTAGTACTCCATTGTGTATATGTACCACAGCTTTCTTATCCATTCATCTGCTGATGGACATCTAGGTTACTTCCATGTCCTGGCTATTATAAACAGTGCTGCGATGAACATTGGGGTACACGTGACTCTTTCAATTCTTGTTTCCTCGGTGTATATGCCCAGTAGTGGGATTGCTGGGTCAAAGACCCAATCAAAAAGTTGGCTAAAGAACTAAACAGACATTTCTCCTAAGAAGACATAGAGATGGCCAGCAAACACATTATGCTCAACATCACTTATTATCAGAGAAATGCAAATTGAAACTACAGTGAGGTACCGTTTCATGCCAGTCAGAATGGCTGCTATCCAAAAGTCTACAAGCAATAAATGTTGGAGAGGGAGTGGAGAAAAGGGAACCCTCTTACACTGTTGGTGGGAATGCAAACTAGTACAGCCACTATGGAGAACACTGGAGGAAAAACATTTTTAACAAAAGATCCAGAATCATAAAAACTTCAAATAAAAAGGTATGTATTTCAATTAGATCCCATTTGTTTATTTTTGCTTTTATTTCCAGCATTTTGGGAAGTGGATCATAGAGGATCCTGCTGTGATTTATATTAGAAAGTGTTTTGCCTATGTTCTCCTCTAGGAGTTTTATAGTTTCTTGTCTTACTTTTAGATCTTTAATCCATTTTGAGCTTATTTTTGTGTATGGTGTTAGAAAGTGTTCTAGTTTCATTCTTTTACAAGTGGTTGACCAGTTTTCCCAGCACCACTTGTTAAAGAGATTGCCTTTAATCCACTGTGTCAAATTAAAATTAAAAGCTTCTGCACAACAAAGGAAACTATAAGCAAGGTGAAAAGATAGCCTTCTGAATGGGAGAAAATAATAACAAATGAAACAACAGACAAACAACTAATCTCAAAAATATACAAGCAGCTTATGCAGCTCAACTCCAGAAAAATAAATGACCCAATCAAAAAATGGGCCAAAGAACTAAATAGACATTTCTCCAAAGAAGACATACGAATGGCTAACAAACACATGAAAAGATGCTCAACATCACTCATTATCAGAGAAATGCAAATCAAAACCACAATGAGGTACCATTTCACACCAGTCAGAATGGCTGCGATCCAAAAGTCAACAAGCAATAAATGCTGGAGAGGGTGTGGAGAAAAGGGAACCCTCTTACACTGTTGGTGGGAATGCAAATTAGTACAGCCACTATGGAGAACAGTGTGGAGATTCCTTAAAAAATTGCAAATAGAACTGCCTTATGATCCAGCGATCCCACTGCTGGGCATACACACCAAGGAAACCAGAATTGAAAGAGACACGTGTACCCCAATGTTCATCGCGGCACTGTTTGTAATAGCCAGGACATGGAAGCAACCTAGATGTCCATCAGCAGATGAATGGATAAGAAAGCTGTGGTACATATACACAATGGAGTATTACTCAGCTATTAAAAAGAATACATTTGAATCAGTTCTAATGAGGTGGATGAAGCTGGAGCCGATTATACAAAGTGAAGTAATCCAGAAAGAAAAACACCAATACAGTATACTTACACATATATATGGAATTTAGAAAGATGGTAATGATAAACCTCTATGGGAGACAGCAAAAGAGACACAGATGTATAGAATGGCCTTTTGGACTCTGTGGGAGAGGGAGAGGGTGGGATGATTTGGCAGAGTGGCAGTGTAACATGTATGATATCATAAGTGAAATGAATCGCCAGTCTAGGTTCGATGCAGGATGCAGGATGCTTGGGACTGATGCACGGGGATAATCCAGAGAGAGTGTGTGGGGTGGGATGGGGTAGGTGGGGGTCGGGATTGTGAGTTCATGTATACTTGTGGCTGTTTCATGTCAATGTATAGCAGAACGAGTACAGTGTTGTAAAGCAAAACAAACTAAAAAATAAAAATTAATTTTAAAAAGTTATATATATATTTTTTTAAATTAATTTTTATTTTTTAGTTTGTTTTGCTTTACAATACTGTATTCGTTTTGTTACACATTGAAAATTAAAAAAAAAATCTTTTCTAACTTTAAGGGTAAGGAGCTAAATTTTAAATAATAAAAGTAGCAATAACAAATTAAAAATAACCCAAAATATCTGAAAAGGAAATTTAGAAATTTTAGAAATGAAATATATCTGAAATTAAAATGCAATACCAGGGTTAAATGGCAAATGAGATATGACTGAACAGAGAATTAGGAAATAGGAAGGTATACCATCAGCATGCTTGAATACTTTTATAATATCCAGTAATTTTTCAAACAGCAATATTTTTATTAAAGATGTAGGACATGGAAAAAATTACATCTGTGATCTAGTTGACATATAGAACATTCAGCCAACTATTATTTAATACATATTTTCTTTAAGGATGTGCAAGTCAGTTAAGAAATTGAGAATAAATCATGTACTAAAGTGTGAGCCAATATATCCCAAAATATAGACTCTATACAGATCAAAGTTTTTCCAAAATGCAGTTGTTATAAATCAAAAAAGTACAAAGAGATTAAAAACTAAATCTTTATAAATCTAACATGGCATACGTTGCTAAATAAAATCTGAATCCATATGGAATCAAATGGAATTAAAGTACTATAAGGAAAATACTACCTATCAAATGTGAAATGCTGGTAAAGCAGTACTTATAATGAAATTTACAGTCTAAGGTGCATATATTCAATAAGGAGAAAAACTAAACAAATAATAAAACTAAGCAAATGCCTTAAGCATTTTGAAGATGAGCATAAGTATACCACACAGAGTAAGGAGGAAGAAAACATAAGTAAATAAATGAAATAGAAAAACAAGATAAAGTAAGATTTTAAAAACTCAGAAAATATAATTTTTTGAAAAGATTAATAGAGTTCAGAAATCTTCAAGATGAACCAAGAAAAATAACTGACATAAATACAAGTATTAGAATATAAATGAAACAACTTCAATAACAGTAGGCATTAAAAATTAAAAAATACATTGTATATTTCCTAGAAAAATGTAAATTTTAAAAACTGACTTAAAATCCACATAATTTCTGTAACTATTAAAAATTAAATCAAAATTTAAAATTTTCCAACAAAGAAAACCCAAGTCTAAGAGCATTTGGAATGTGTATTGTACTCTATCAGACAATCAAGAAACAGTTCAAATATTTTACAAAGTTATAAAGAGAGTAAAAACAGTAGAGGGAATAGAAAAAGAGGGAATTAAAATTATTTAGTGCTAGTAAAAATTTAATTCTAGAATCAGATGTAAAATTTCCCCAAATTTTAGTGATTGAAATAATAAGTATTTGTTATCTATTTTTGTGATTCTAGAACCTCAGAGTTGCTTATCTAAAAGGTTCTGGCTCAGGATGTCTTTCTAAGCTGCAGTCACCTCAGGACTTACCTGGAAAACTCTCCACTTTCAAGTTCACTCCTGTGACTCCTGGCAGGCTTAGAGTACATGCCAGTCACTGGAGGAAGACATTATTGCTTTCCGCTTGCTTCTCTTCATAGGGCTGCTCACCACATAGCAACTTGCTTCTCCCAGAGATAGGTATCTGAGAGAGAAGTCTGAATGAGAATAACCAAGACAGAAGTCACAATATTTTTAGAACTTGATATTGAAAATGACATCCCATCTCATCCTGCAATACTCTGTCCAGAGAGAGAAGGGTTACACAAATGTGTGAATTCAAGGAGGCAGGGATTTGCAGGAGAGAGACCACCTTAAAGGTTACCTACCATACTAGATAAGGAAACTGAGAAGGCTGCATGCAAGTTCATATACATTGACACAAAACTCCTTAATAAAATAATAGGAATTAGATTGCATCAGTAGTTTAAAATAAAATTATATCCTAGCCAAACTGGACTTGCCCAAGTGTACAAAGATGTTTTAGGATTATTTTTTTTAAATTACATTATAATATATTGCATTAACATTAAAAGGTGGGAAACAATTAAATGAATAGGTATAGAAAATAATCCTATGACAAAATTCAACATTTGTTCATGAGAAAAATAGCATATTAGGACAAGGAGAGAACTTCCATAACCTTATGCATCATGTCCGTTTAATATTTATAGGAAACATATCAATGAGTAGGTGTAAAAATAATTACATGTAAAATCAAGAAGTAGACAAAAACAGCCAATACCATTGATTAATATTCATATTTTTTAATATTTATTCAATATCTTCCTGGAAGACTTAGCCAACTCACTAAGATATGAAAAACAAAAGATAGGAAATAAAAATTAATATTACCATCTTATATGATTATACATATATACATAAAACTACAGAAAACTTTAAAAGTTTACTAATTCTGTTGAATATTAGGCAAATATACAAAGAGCATTTTCCATTACAGAAATAAAAGTTAAATATTATAAAATAAGATAAAAATAATAGAAAAACAAATATCATAATGAAATAAGAATTTTTTAAAGAATACACATGAGCTCTATAAAAATGTTACATCTCTGATAAGGATTTCATATAATTATCTGTATATTTGTAAGCTATTGCATACAAAAATAGAGGAACAAGAAAATACGAATGTTAAGAAAAATCACATCATTTAATATGAAAACATTTCGCATTATATCATTTTTCTATTCTTTCATGATACTGATATTAAGCAGTCTTAGTAAAATAATTTTTCAAATAAATAAAAAATTTAAAAGCCTTTGTCATGGAGAGATAAATTGGAGAGATTTTCATGAAAAACAAAAGTGGTTTTGAATGAATGTCTATTTAAAATAGAATAATACTTCAAGAAATTTAGAGATACCAAGGGAATATTTCATGGGCACTGCTACTGCTGCTGTCACTTCAGTTGTGTCTGACTCTATGTGATCCCATAGATGGCAGCCCACCAGGCTCCCCTGTCCCTGCGATTCTCCAGGCAAGAACACTGGAGTGGCTAAAGATGGGCACAATAAAAGACAAAAATGGTATGTACCTAACACAAGCAGAAGATATTAAGAGGGGGTGGCAAGAATACACAGAAGACTGTAAAAACAAGATCTTCATGACCCAGATACCACGATCATGTGATCACTCACCTAGAGGCAGATATCCTGGAATGTGAAGTCAAGTGGGCCTTAGGAACATAACTATGAACAAAGTTAGTGGAGGTGATGAAATTCCAGCTGTGCTATTTCAAATCATAAAAATATGATGCTGTGAAAGTGCTGCACTCAATATGCCAGCAAATTTGGAAAAGTCAGCAGTGGCCACAAGACTGGAAAAGGTCAGTTTTCATTCCAATCCCAAAGAAAGGCAATGCCAAAGAATGTTCAAACCACACAGTTGCACTCATCTCACAGGCTAGCAAAGAAATGCTCAAAATTCTCCAAGTTAGGTTTCAATAATACATGAACTGAGAACTTCCAGATATTCAAGCTGGATTTAGAAAAGGCAGAGGAATCAGAGATCAAATTGCCAACATCCACTGGAGCATAAAAAGGCAAAAGAATTCCAGAATAAACATCTACATCTGCTACACTGACAACACTAAAGCCTTTGTGTGGATCACAATAAACTGGATAATTCTCCAAGAGATGGGAATACCAGACCATCTAACCTACCTCCTGAGAAATCTGTATGCGGGACAAGAAGCAACATTTAGAACCAGACAAGGAACAACAGACTGGTTCCAGAGTGAGAAAGGAGAAGGTCAAGATTTATATTGTCACCTGCTTATTTAACTTATATGCAGATTACATCATGCAAAATGCTGGGCTGGATGAATCACAAGTTGGAATATAGATGGCCGGGAGAAATATAAATAACCTCAGATAGGCAGATGACACCACCCTTATGTCGGGAAGTCAAAAGGAGAACTGAAGAGACTCTTGGTGAAAGTGAAAGGAAATTGAAAGAGCTGGCTTGAAACTCAACATTCAAAAAAACAAGACCATCCATCAGTTCAGTTCAGTTCAGTCGCTCAGTCCTGTCTGATTCTTTGCAACCCCATGAATTGCAGCATGCCAGGCCTCCCTGTCCATCTCCAACTACAGGAGTTCACACAAACTCATGTCCATCGAATAGGTGATGACATCCAGCCATCTCATCCTCTGTCGTCCGCTTCTCCTCCTGCCCCCATCCCTCCCAGCATCAGAGTCTGTTCCATGAGTCAACTCTTCCAATGAGGTGGCCAAAACATTGGAGTTTTAGCTTTAGCATCAGTCATTCCAAAGAACACCAAGGACTGATCTTTAGAGTGAACTAGTTGGATTTCCTTGCAGTCCAAGGGACTCTCAAGAGTCTTCTTCAACACCACAGTTCAAAAGCATCAATTCTTCGGCACTCAGCTTTCTTCACAGTCCAACTCTCACATCCATATGTGACCACTGGAAAAACCATAGCCTTGACTAGATGGACCTTTGTTGGCAAAGTAATGTCTCTGCTTTTGAATGTGCTATCTAGGTTGGTCATAACTTTCCTGCCAAAGAGTTAGCATCTTTTAATTTCTTGACTGCAATCACCATCTGCTGTGATTTTGGAGCCCAGAAAAATAAAGTCCAACACTGTTTCTACTGTTTCCCAATCCATTTCCCGTGAAGTGATGGGACCAGATGCCATGATCTTAGTTTTCTGAATGTTGAGCTTTAAGCCAACTTTTTCACTCTCCTCTTTCACTTTCATCAAGAGGTTTTTTAGTTCCTCTTCACTTTCTGCCATAAGGGTGGTCATATGCATATCTGAGGTTAATGATATTTCTCCCAGCAATCTTGATTCCAGCTTGTGCTTCTTCCAGCCCAGTGTTTCTCAAGATGTACTGTGCGTATAAGTTAAATAAGCAGGGTGACATTATACAGCCTTGACGTACTCCTTTTCCTATTTGGAACAAGTCTGTTGTTCCATGTCCAGTTCAAATTGTTGTTTACTGATCTGCATATAGGTTTCTCAAGAGGCATGTCAGGTGGTCTGGTATTCCCATTTCTTTCAGAATTTTTATTGTGATCCACACAGTGTCAATGCAGCAGAAATAGATGTTTTCCTGGAACTCTTTTCCTTTTTCCATGATCCAGCGGATGTTGACAATTTGATCTCTGGTTCCTCTGCATTTCTAAATCCAACTTGAACATCTGGAAGTTCACCACTCACGTATTGCTGAAGCCTGGCTTGGAGAATTTTGTGCATTACTTTATAGCATGTGAGATGAGTGCAGTTGTGTGGTAGTTTGAGCATTCTTTGGCATTGCCTTTCTTTGGGATTGGAATGAAAACTGACCTTTTCCAGTCCTGTGGCCACTGCTGAGTTTTCCAAATTTGCTGGCATATTGAGTGCAGCATTTTTATAGCATCATCTTTCAGGATTTGAAACAGCTCAACTGGAATTCCATCACCTCTGCTAGCTTTGTTCATAGTGATGCTTTCTAAGGCCGACTTGACTTCATATTCCAGGGTGTCTGGCTCTAGATGTGTGATCACACCATCATGATTATCCAGGTCATGAAGTTCTTTTTTGTACAGTTCTGTGTATTCTTGCCACCTCTTCTTAATATCTTCTGCTTCTGTTAAATCCATATCATTTCTGTCCTTTATCAAGCCCATCTTTGCATGAAATGTTACTTTTGTATCTCTAATTTTCTTGATGTGATCTCTAGTCTTTCCCATTTTGTTCTTTCCCTCTATTTCTTTGCATTGATCACTGAAGAAGGCATTCTTATCTCTTCTTGGTATTCTTTGGAACTCTGCATTCAGATGCTTATATCTTTCCTATTCTTCTTTGGTTCTCTTCTTTTCACAGCTATTTGTAAGGCCTCCCCAGAAAGCCATTTTGCCTTTTTGCATTTCTTTTCCATGGGGATGGTCTTTATCCCTGTGTCCTGTACAATGTCATGAACCTCATTCCATAGTTCATCTGGCATTCCAGTCCCCTATAATGAAAAGGACATCTTTTTTGGGTATTAGTTCTAAAAGGTCTTGTAGTTCTTCATAGAACCTTTCAACTTCAGCTTCTTCAGCATTACTGGAAGGGCATAGGCTTGGATTACTGTGATATTGAGTGGTTTGCCTTGGAAATGAACAGAGATCATTTTATCATTTTTGAGATTGCATCCAAGTACTGCATTTTGGCCTCTTCTATTGACCATGATGGCTGCTCCATTTCTTCTAAGGGATTCCTGCCCACAGTACTAGATATAATAGTCATCTGATTTAAATTCACCATTTCAGTCCATTTGGTTCGCTGATTCGTAGAATGTCGATATTCACTCTTGCCATCTCTGGTTTGACCACTTCCAATTTGCCTTGATTCATGGACCTGACATTCCAGGTTCCTATGCAATACTGCTCTTTACAGCATCAGACCTTGCTTCAATCACCCATCACATCCACAACTGGGTATTGCTTTTGCTTTGGCTCCATCCCTTCATTCTTTCTGGAGATATTTCTCCACTCATCTCCAGTAGTATATTGGGCACCTACTGACCTGGGGATTTCCTCTTTCAGTATCCTATCATTTTGCCTTTTCATACTGTTCATGGGGTTCTCAAGACAAGAATACTTTAGTGGTTTGCCTTTCCTTTCTCCAGTGGACCACATTCTGTCAGACCTCTCCACCATGACCCACCCGTTTTGGGTGGCCCCACACGGTATGGCTTAGATTCACTGTTAGACAAAGCTGTGGTCCATGTGATTAGATTGACTAGTTTTCTGTGATTATGGTTTGTGAGTCTGCCCTCTGATGCCTCTCCCAACACCTACAGTCTTACTTGGGTTTCTCTTACCTTCCACGTGGGGTATCTCTTCATGGCTGCTCCAGCAAAGTGCAGCCGCTGCTCCTTATCTTGGAGAGGAGTATCTCCTCACAGCCACCCCTCCTGACTTTGAACATTGAGTAGCTCCTCTTGGCCCTCCTGCACCCATGCAGCCACTGTTCCTTAAATAGATCCACATTCACTTGCATATCCTAGAGAATATGCAACTGCCACTCGAGTATCTAAAGAACATTCGCAAACATGAGAAACAACCTGGAAATCCCAAAACCCTCTAAAGAAGAAAGCTGCATAGGGCATCGTTAACTGGTTTGCATCACGTCCTGCGGGCTCCTGCAGTTCTCCCCAGGGTCTAGAAGCATGCCCTGGCTGGCACCGCGCACTGATCCACAGGAACCGCCACTGGAGGGTAGCGAGTTGCTGGGATCACAGAGAATTACCAGGACCATCCATCACTTCATGGCAAATAGATGGGAAACAATGGAAACAGTGAGAGACTATTTTCTTAGGCTCTGAAGTCACTACAGATGGTGAAATTAAAAGACGCTTGCTCCTTGAAAGAAAAGCTACGACAAACATAGACAGAATAGTAAAAAGCAGAGACATTACTTTTCCAACAAAGGTCCATCTGGTCAAAGCTATGATTTTACCAGCAGTTGTGTATGGATGTGAGAATTGGATCATCAAGAAAGCTGAGCTCCGAAGAATTGATGCTTTTGAACTGTGGTGTTGGAGAAGACTCTTGAGAGTCCTTTGGACTACCAGGAGATTGAATCAATCAATCCTAAAGGAAACCCATCCTGAATATTTATTGGAAGGACTGATACTGAAGCTGAAGCTCCAATACTTTGGCCACCTGAAGAACTGACTCATTTTAAAAGACACTGATGCTAGGAAAGATTGAAGGCAGGAGGAGAAGCGGACAACAGAGGTTGAGTTAGTTGGATGCCATCACTGTCTTGATGGACATGAGTTTGAGCAAGCCCCGGGAGTTAGTGATGGTCTGGGAAGCCTGACGTGTTGCAGTGCATGGAGTTGCAAAGAGTCGGATATGACTGAGCGACTGAACTGAACTGAATAACATACTTTTTAAAACTGTTGGTTGTAAATTTTTGAAGGATGAAATCTTGTACTACAAATATAAATAGAGGACATTATTGCAAATTAGTAACAAGCTAAATTAAAGTAATACAGATTAATTTTATTCTTAGGAGTCAATTGCCATTGAATTTCCTTGCTTTGTAAAACTATAAGAAATAAAAAGAAAATCTGGAATTATTTTTCATACTCCATTCAACTGAAGAAGTTAATCACCTATTTGGAATTAGGATCCATATTTCGTGTCCTCTATTTTGTATTCTTTCCTTACTATACAACCTATAATATATTGTCATAGATAAAAAAGATAAAAGAAGCAGCATTTTGTGTACTGAAGTGGAAGAGATTCACTGTTATTTGTTCAGGAGTGTGTGAACAAAAATGATGTGGCTCTAAGATTTGTGCAAGGATGTGTAACAGATTGACCACACTTTAAAGGTGAAAATTCAAGTCACCAAAGAAACCTGAACTTTTTAGATTTATAATTGGATTATATAAAAATTCAGTTAATGAAATTAAGTAAAGTAAAAAATTTTAATTGATGTCCTTTACATTTTGATTCATCCTTTTCTTTTTCTTACTTTGTAAGGATTCTTTTCCCTGAAATATATTGAAAGTCAGTAGTATTGTTTAAGCACAGATCTTAATGGGTGTTAATGAAGCAGGAACAAAGATCTTCTGAAAGATTCAGACTTCTCTATGGAGGATTTTCTTGCAGGGGATTAGTGCCAGTTATGCTTTCTTCACATTGATAATAAATTAAGATTATATGTTACTTCTCTTTGATTTTCTTTGCCTTATTATGATAATTGTTATGATGCTAATTAGCAAATTGTGTGTTTGTTCATCAGTTTAATTTATTTTGATTTTTTAAAGTAGAGGAACAAATTAGCATGGCATAAGACACAAAATCACCATAATAGCATAACAAGCAAAAGAAAATGAATGAATTAGCACATAGTTAAAGTTACTTGGAAGACAGTTCTATGTTCCCAGATGCAAGATGGTAATTTATCTATTCTTGGTGAAAGTTTTCACTAAAATAAGCAATATTGTAGACCCTTATGAAGTTTGAAATTATACTTAACATTTCTGTGACAAAGGTGGATTATTTTTTATTCAGTGAAAGATTTCCTGAATTTTTCCATTGAAAATGTATATTCCTAGAGGTTTGTCTGTGCTAACATTCCAGAGAAACACCTCATATGCAGAATGCTTTTGCACAATTTATTCAAGGTAGACTAATCAAGCAGTATGCTAGTGTTTTATGTACAAGAGTAAACCATTAAAAATCCTATAAAGTAAAATTTGTTATTTTACTAACACTACATTTTAATAAAAATGAAATCAGATTGTAACCTCTTCATATGCAAAGATATCTGGCATGTAGTAGGTGTGCAATAATTTAAAAATGAATAATAACTAAATGAATGAATGGTATCTTAATAACTATAAATGGTTCCTTCTGTTTTCATTAAATTTCTGTTACATTGGTAGGCTTAAGTTTCACAATGTATGTAGTGTGACAGTCTTTGATTTGCTTTTGGGTAGAATGTACTGAAAGGGAAGTGTGTCTCTGGGTGACCAGTCACACATTATGAAGGAATAGCATAAAATGACGTACAGAAAAAAAAAAAAAAAAAAAACAGTATTGGCAACCTGTCTGGCATATCATGTGCCAGTTCTTTTCCCTTCAGGAAGTCTGTCTTTAGTGAATGTTCAGTCCAGTTGGTATAGGAGTTTGATTTGTGACTGATGAAGGAAGCTCATGTCTGGGTGCCAACATAATCACCTGGAAAGGAAGGAGATTTGATGTCATATAGACCCAAAACAAAACCTGATATTTACACAAAGACCTTTGGCAAAGGGCACCAATCCTTGAAGCCAATCTACCTCTACAATAAAATGTCCTAAGAAAAGAAGAGAGATCAGGATGTATTTTGTTCTTTGTTTTGTTTAATCAAGCTGGTGTCTAAAAGGAATTGATATCCTCACAGGCATAAATGGCTCTTTAGCTCATATTGAATTTAGGTTTATGTTTCTGATGTCAATTTTCCTGATAATTTATTCATTAAAATAGTTTTCTTTTTTATTTCTTTAACAAAATAAGAGATTCTGAACTTGGCCCCCAAAACCTTCATATTTGGCTCTCCTCCATGAAAAAGAAGACCCAAGCATGACTTACAACTTATATAAAGCCTGAAATGTCTTTATTTGGAATGGGATTAGTGAATGTTAACAATAGTGGTACAAATCCTTTTTCTGAGAAAGTTAAAATTTTAAAGTTAGCTAGCCCCAAGGGAATTTCCATAAGTTTCTCAACACAGTTTTTTTAACCTCTTTACTGAATTGAACCATGTCCCTGCAAACTTTAAGATCACTTGGAATTTTTGAATGTGACCTTTTGTGGAAATGGGGGCTTGGCAAAGATCCTCAAGTTAGACTAGGATAAGCTCCATATCCAATGTAAGTCATGTAAGAGGAGGGAAATTTGGACACAGAAACAGAAACACACAAGGTCACATAAAATTGAGACAAAGAAACAGATATCAGGAAGAGAAATTTAGGAAACTATCTCACTAACCATCATTCCAAAAAAAACCAAAACAAACAACAACAACAAAAAAAACTAGGAATAAACCTACTCAAGGAGGCAAAAGACCTGTACTCAAAAACTGTATGATGATGATGATGAAAGAAAATGAAGATAACACAAACAGATAGAAAGATATACTGTGTTCTTAGACTGGAAGAATTAACATTGTTAAAATGACCATACTACTCAAGGCAATCTACAGATTCGGTGCAATGGCATTTTTTACAGACCTGGAACAAAAAATTTTTGAATTTGCATGGGAACTCAAAAACCTCCCAAATAGCCAAAGTAATCTTGAGGAAGAAGAATGGAGCTGGACTATGCTCTCTAGTCTCAGATTATACTACAAAACTACAGTAAACTGTTACTAAGGTTAGGCATGTGATTAGGCATGTGACTTATATATGCAACAACAATCATTAAAAGCCAGGAAGAAAATTGGAGTTATCCAGAAAGGATCTATGAGAATCATGGTGTCTAATGGCATGGATCTCCTCAAAATTCACAGAGGGCAAAGAGGGTTTGAGAATTTTATACCAGTAAAAATACTTCCAGCCTGGACTGAAAGAAACAGAGATGGTATGGATATCTGTTGTTTTAAGCCACCAATTTTGCTTTAATTTATCATATCAGTCCTATAAAACTAATACAACCTCTAAAAGAAGCAAAACTCATTGGAAGACTTCATGCCTGAGGAAGGAATATGATCTTCCAAAAAGGAGGGGAGATACTTGAGATTACCTATATGTAACTCATTGTCTTGAAAAGTATCTCCAGTGTCTTACACATTAAGAAAAGATGAGTTATCCAGAAAGGATCTATGAGAATCATGGTGTCTAATGGCATGGATCTCCTCAAAATTCACAGAGGGCAAAGAGGGTTTGAGAATTTTATACCAGTAAAAATACTTCCAGCCTGGACTGAAAGGAACAGAGATGGTATGGATATCTGTTGTTTTAAGCCACCAATTTTGCTTTAATTTATCATATCAGTCCTAGAAAACTAATACAACCTCTAAAAGAAGCAAAACTCATTGGAAGACTTCATGCCTGAGGAAGGAATATGATCTTCCAAAAAGGAGGGGAGATACTTGAGATTACCTATATGTAACTCATTGTCTTGAAAAGTATCTCCAGTGTCTTACACATTAAGAAAAGAGTTCACTGGAAAGATGTATATGTCTATATCCATATTCATTACTATTGTCATATGTGTATCTATATATACATATGTATAATTATATCTACATTTATATCCCTCTGTAAAAGAATAAATAATAACACAAAGAAGCAAGAACAAAGTGAAATTAGGACAAGATATACTGAAAAAGGTAAATACATGCAAAAGAGTTCAAGAATGCTCTGGGTTAGATCACATATAGACACAGTGATTGATAAATTATAATGCCTATGGGTGCTAGTCAGACAAATTAAGTCAATGAAACACATAGGATACTTATATATTATTAAACACATGGAAATATTTTCATTTATACAAAAACAAAATGTGTTCTTTGTGAATCTTCCTAAAAACTATTATTTCACAACATTTTCTGATTCAATCAAAAATCATTTTCCCATTTTTGATTGAGGCATTAGTATAGTCACATGATCTTATGCCAATTACGTAACTCTACAGTTATAGAGTAAAACTATACACAATACATAAAGGAATGAACATATTTTATTTACAGAAAAAAAGTAGCAGAATTTGGACCATAAGCCCTAGTTGGCTGATCACTGCTTTATATGTCAACAAAATTAATAATATTTTTGTTCTCTATGAATGAAATGTGTAAAAACTTATGCAATATAGCACCTGACAGTAAATTAGAAACCTAAGGTACATATATGTGTAATATGACAGTAGTCATCTCACTAGGTAGGCTTCCCTGGTGGCTCAGACAGTAAAGAATCTGCCTGCAATGTGGGAGGCCTAGGTTCAATCCCTAGGTCAAGAAGGTCTCATGGAGTAGGGAATGGCTACCCACTGCACAGAGGAGCCTTATTAACTACATGATTTTGCACAGAATTTAAATAATTCTTTGTTAGATTTTTTGTTACTGTAGCCATGTTACACATAACACACACACACACACAACACACACACACTTTGTACTGTTAAAAACTATTTGATTAACTATAGGAATACTTAAAGAGAAAGGCTTTTAGAATAAAATGAGGGGATATTCAAGAATAGGACTGCTAAAGTCAACAGCCTTGTCTCTCATCTTGACTCCTTACTAGCTGAAAATGGGAGAGTTCCTTAAATTCCTGAATTTCATTCTTTTAATCTATAAAATGGATAATAAAAATATCTACTTCATAGAGGTTCTGTTAGAACTAAGGGCTCAGCATAGATGAGGCATATCAGTGATACTTGAATTAATTTTGAGTTTTTGTATCATTAATCAATAGTAAGTGAAAGTAAAATTTGCTCAGTCATGTCAGACTCTTTGCGACTTCATGGACTATACAGTCACAATGAGTTGGATATGACTGAATGATTTTCACTATACAGTCTATGGAATTCTCTAGGCCAAAATACTGGAGTGCTCTCTTTCTCTTCTCCAGGAATCTTCCCAACCCGGGGATCAAACCCAGGTCTCCCACATTGCATGTGGATTCTTTACCAGCTGAGCTACAAGGGAATTCCAATAACATTGGAGTGGATAGCCTATCTCTTCTCCAGGGGATTTTCCTGAACTGGGAATCAAACCAGGGTCTTCTGCATTCCAAGTGAATTCTTTACCAAATGAGTTATCAGGGAAGCCCAAATCAATAGTAAGTGGCAACAATATATATAAAGAATGTTAGACATAATTCTAAATTTGTACACTCATTGTTAATACCACTGTAATAATTTTCACTTTTCAAACAACTCAAGCTAGATTATCATCTGTATTGGTTTCTGTGCTCTGTTGGCAAGAACTATTAACATACTCTAGTAGTGCAATGCAGCAAATACTACATATGGTTCCTAAGTTGTGGCAAAGCACTTCTAAATACATAAATATTGTACAGAGGCTACAGTTAACTGAGCAATTTAAGTATAACACAGGTTGCAATAAGTCAACATTACTATGTATACCTAGCAAAACAATTTACACCAAAATGTGAGAAATATTTATTAATTGAAAATTGATCATAATCTATTTTAACAAACATCACAATTTTCATAGTATTTTTTTGTCTTTTTCATTGAAAGTAAACCAATATGAGATGCTTCTTGAATGTCATCTCACAAATTGAAGAAAAAATACTTAAGTTCATATTTAACAGATTATAGTTAACTTACTTTAGTTCATAAATATAAATCATTAATAAATAAAAATATCATAGGCCACAGCAACAAAGGCAGTACATGCTTAAAGTCTGGAAAAATTATTCCATTTTCATGCTATGGTTAGGTATTTAACAATTCTTTTCTCCAGTGAATAACACAAACTTTCCATTTCAAATATGAATCCCTTGAGGATTAGGATTTTGATAGTCTAGTTATTTTCTGGTTTATGAAGCCACTACCTTTGTGAGAACTTACAAGCTATAAAGCATCATAAGCCTACTAGTTACTACAAGCCACAAAATCATTATTCTTAAAACATGGAACACAGTTATTTATGTAACATTTAAATATTTTACTACTTAATATACTCCAGTTCAATCGTGAATCAGATTCTCTACCATATCAAAGTAAAAGAATGCTCTTTAAACATGGTCAAATACACGAAAGTTTTGTAAGCTATTATTAACAAGGAGCAGAATTTAAACATACAAATTTTGAAAAGTATTACTCTTGAGCCAGTCAGTCAATACATTCTACTATAAAAAAAGACAAGATAGTGAACAGCATGGTGGAACATTGTAAGTCAAGCAGCCTAAAACTAGATGTATGCTTAGTTGCTCAGTCATATCCGACTGTTTGTGACCCTTCTTTCCACTGGGGGTTCTCCAGGCAAGAATATTGGAGTGAGTTGCCATTCCCTCCTGCAGGGGATCTTCCCAACTCAGGGATCAAACCTAGGTCTCCCAGACTGCAGGTGGCTTCTTTAACATCTAGATAGTAGGCCAGAATTGAAGGAGTGGTGGCCTTTGTATTCCAAAGTCTAAATGAAAAACCTCAAAGAATTGCAGCAGTGTATTGTGGACTGAGATCAAATATAAAAGCAGTACCATTACTTCATGGGAAATAGATGGGGAAACAGTGGAAACAGTGTCAGACTTTATTTTCTTGAGCTCCAAAATCACTGCAGATGGTGATTGCAGCCATGAAATTCAAAGACACCTACTCCTTGAAAGGAAAGTTATGACCAACCTAGATAGCATATTTAAAAGCAGAGACACTACTTTGCCAACAAAGGTCTGTCTAGTCAAGGCTATGGTTTTTCCAATGGCCAAGTATGGATATGAGAGTTGGACGGTGAAGAAAGCTGAGTGCTGAAGAATTGATGCTTTTGAACTGTGGTGTTGGAGAAGATTCTTGAGAGTCCCTTGGACTGCAAGAAGATCCAACTAGTTCATTCTAAAGGAGATCAGTCCTGGGCATTCAATGGAAGGACGGATGCTGAAGCTGAAACTTCAATACTTTGGCCACCTTATGCAAAGAGTTGACTCATTTGAAAAGACTCTGATGTTAGGAAAGATTGAGTGACTGAACTGAACTGACCTGAACATTCTTGAAGCCTGTAGTCTTATAATTCATGAGATCTCTTGTTAAAAACAAATGTCTTCTGTTAAAGACACTATACGTTTTTTAATGCCACTAGACTCAAAATCAACCCTGCTTATCTTGGTCATTACTAGCCTGATATTTAAATGGTTCTTAAACTTAAAGATCTGTCCTGAAGATTAGACATTAGGACTTGTAATATTTATATTCATCCCTTTCACTTGGACTTTTAAATACAGTGATATTAATAAAAGTCAAGAATTGCAATTTAAAACAACGGTAAAATAACTTGTCCATGTGTATGTAGAAATAAATTTATGGAAAGAATCCCCAAGACATCACTTGGTAAAAATATTTGCAATGTGAAGGAATTTATAGCAGTTTATCAATGTGTTTCAATTTGTTTGATATTGAAAAAATATATTAATAGAATAAACTTAAGAAATCTTCATTAATTTCTGATACGCATTAATTTCTAGATATGAATGAGTGAATTAGAAACAAGTGAGGATATATGCATTTGTCTTATAGTTTATTTGCTATAAATAATATTTTAGCATTTTTTAACATTCGTGTGTTGGGTGGAGAGAGAGAGAGAGAAAGTGTGAGAGAGAGAAGAAAGCTGTGCAGAAGAAGAAAACATATCCTAACTAGGACCAGAAGAATTATGACTCTTAAAATAGTCACAATCATAGTAAGGAAGAGAAGTGATGTCCACGCCTGCTCAGTCATTACAGTTGTGTCTGACTCTTTGCAACTAACACAATAGATTGCAGCCCAGCAGGCTGTCCATGGGGTTCTCCAGGCAAGAACACTGGAGTGGGTTGCCAGGCCCTCCTCCAGGGGATCTTTACGTCCCAGTGATCGAACTGGAGTCTCCTGCTCTGCAGGTGGATTCTTTACCACTTAGCCACTGGGGAAGCCCAAGAAAAGTGCTAAGAGGTCAGTTATTATAGGTAATAGAAATCCCATCTTCCGTGGGCTTGTGTTTCTTTATTAAGAACATTAGAGTTTTACATTAGGAACTCTAAGAAAGTTTCAGAGTTTGACAAATTTTGGTTAAATCTTATTCCCTCTATGTGCATGCATGCTAAGTCACTTTGGTGGTATCCAACTCTGCAACCTCATGGCTGTAGCCTGTTAGGCTCCTGTGTCCATGGGATTCACCAGGCAGGAATACTGGAGTGGGTTGCCATTTTCTTCTTCAGAAGATCTTCCTGACTCGGGATCCAACCTGAGTCTCTTCTGTCTCCTGTACTGTCTTGTGTTTTTTGTTTGTTTTTACCACTAGCATCACCCGGGAAGCCCTTACTGCCTCTACTTACAGCTTTGTTTGCTTAGCTAAATTTATTAAACAATTTGAGATTTTATTTCTTCAGCTATAAAATTGAAATAATTTTAACTACCTCAACTTATTATTATAAAAATTAAATAGCATTGGCTTCTCTGATGACTTTAAAATAGTACTTGGTATATGTTTAATGTTGGTGATCTTTCTTTTTCTCTTAACTAATGAAAATTAGAACCATACACAAAATTCAAGATTCACAGGCCAACAGTTGGGACTATCTTTGTGTTGATTTGCATAATAATCCTACTATTAATGTGACAGACCTGTTCCTTTTGGGAAGCTTCTTCCTAGTGATTTAGTCATTATATTTTGTCATCAATTGAAACCTCAGTCTCTTTCACATGAATGGTAGCAGGAAGCTATTGTTTTCACCATAAAGTGTGCTACTTAGATATATAGCTTATTATGTTTAACCTCATTTGTTGAGTTATTATAATCCTGATAATGTATAGAAGTCAGATTTTCAATTTCTATCATTTTCTAAATTTGTTACTATGCGTAAAAGTAATATGGGCTTATTTATATCATTGTTGTAAGTACATAAAAAGTGTGTCCTAAATTTTTGAAGTGGATGAAGCTTGAGCCATAGTGCTGTGGAATTTCTTCCCAATTGACCTGAATGTGTTCTTTTTATATAAAACTTCAGACTTTGCCTTCATCTAGCTCACGGATTTTATCTTGTATGTATAATTCCCATGGGACTCTGTTAATGTCTTGTTGAAATTCTGAACTATTCTGTGTATAAGAATAAAATGATGTCATTTTAATGTCTGAATCAAGATAGGAATTGATGGGAGTCTAGCATTCTAATATCTAGCCATGGCTATGTCCCTTTTCAAGTATTTACAGGCTCTTCTTTAAATAATCCATTTGAAGATTTTGTGTAGATGCAGGTTCACTGGTCTGTAAATTTTTCTGTTATTTTTGCCCTTTCAAAACTCGAAATATCATCCACCATATCTTTTCTTTCACATATTCTAGATAGCCATGATTACTCAAAAATACTACCAATGCCTTTACAGTCTCACTACAATTCTTCACAATGACTTGGTAGGATTGTTTCTGTGGTTAGAGATTGAATTCGCTAAAGAACATGTAAGTTTCCTTTACTATCCCCTCAACCATCTTTGGCTCCTGTTCAGATTATATATTTATCCTACTTTTTCTAGGCTGAAGAGTCTGCTCCTTGACAGAGGCAAGGGAAGCAAAATTCAGGCCTTATAACTTCCTCTGTCTGCTAAATTTAGTCTGAGCTGTAAGTGTATCTTTTCTTTGTCCTTCTTAATCTAGTGTACCTAGCAACATCTCATTCCCCCTCCCTTTTCTATCTTATTTTTCATAAGACAAGCCATTCTGTGTAGCATACTTGACACAGTATATATCATACTTCTTTTCATAAAGAGGCAATCCTTAAGTATGGATAAAGATGTCTGACATATAATTTTAACTGTAATGTATACTCAAATGTTTGTTCTCTGATAATTATTAGAGATGTTGCTATTTTCCATGTCAAAGAAAATATTATCTGGACTTCCTTAAATATAATTTGGATGAGTAACTTTGAAAGGATTTGTGCATTCCAACCTTGGTATTTAGAGTTTCCTCAGTAAAATTATATGACAGTATGTCCAAAAGTATTCTAAGAATTCTGAAAGTAAAAATGAATAATGTCTATCTTAAGTAATTTTTCCTGGGAAACAGACTCAGAGATGCAAATCTTCAAGCTTGAAGTGATTAGGGAGTATCCTCAGCATTACCTCCTATTACAAAGTGAAGGACAAGAGGCTGGATGAGAGGAGATTGTAATGCTGTTCAGGAAGCTCTGAATCTTTGTCCTTGTTTTAGTCATAGTGATCATGATTTCACACCAGACACAGATGAAGACTGACCCTGGGAAGAGAAGAAAACCTCAGATATGGCAGTTCCCTTTGGTTGAGGGGAGTTTGTTTATTTGTTTGTTTTAATGAACACCTCAGTCCTAATTGTTATCTGGAAGGAACACCATATCAGCTACTGTAATTCATCCTTTTCACTACAAAGACCCATTTGCTTCATATAATCAACTGATCCCATATTTGGACAGATCCTCTTGGAGTCTGATTAGTTCCTATTATTAGGGAAACTAACAGGAGAAAAGTTAATTGGTCAAACCACACACGGTAGTGGTCTTAGGAATACAACTGATACTTATCTTTTCTGTATTCTACTGCTCATTCTAGAGTTTCCTCATCTCTGTTTAGAATCTCTGATGATCTTAGTGTATTCTCCCTAGAGCATCCCTTATCTCTATAGTAAATGGAGTGGCTTTTGGATTCTCTTAAATTGTGGTTTTCTAGCTCTATACTGTGTATCTGTGTATCTGTTCTGGCGTGTCAGCTTCTCAGAGCCCTTGAGAAGTTCTATCATTTCTGCTTTACATAGGGTAGTTATCAATCATTGCTGCCTCCAAGAACCATCCTAGCTTTGGATTAGTACAATTAGATGGGGCTTCATTAGGGTGTTGAATTCCATATTGTGGGAGAGTACTCCCATATTGATATATTATCATTTAGCCAACTTTGTATAACACTCTCCTTGATCGAGCATGTTGTCTTTACTCCATTGATACATGTACGACAGATCTATTACATTGTAATCACTTCTTTCCTAGCAGACTTGCATTTTCCTGACCAAACTATATTGCTACTTAATTTTGGTTATTAGTCAAGTGGCTGGGATGAAAGAAGAGGATAGAGCCTGAAGCAGAGTGACATATTGTCAGTTAAGGCAGGGGACTCTGAATCATCTTCAAGGAAGGAGAGGATGCTAGTTTAACTGAGAGAAGTGGTTCACTTCTCTAATCCCAAAGGGCTCAGAAGGACTTCAGGTTTTAAAAATTTTGAGTATGACAATCCTAATGCTCCTACTCTAAATATGAGTCTCATTAATTTGTAACCAAGATCTTGATTAAAATCTATCAGCTATACTATTCTTCTAAGAAAACTTTAGGCAATATCTTAACTTTTCTCTGCTAGTAGTCTGTTTAATAACCTCCCATGGGGACCATGCTACCTTCACATTTTACTTTTTGATTAGTGATCACCTTTTATTTTCCTCCAAAATGTGTGTATATACCTCCAAAATATATCCTCAGTTTCCATAGTCCTTATAAGTACTTTTTCTCCCCTCAAACTGCATAAACACCTGAGATATTCTATCTGCCAGTACATTTATTTACTTTGGTATACCAATCCCAGTTTATTGTCAATGAGAACTTCAAAAATTTCACCAAGACTGCATGCCAAGCAAGGAATGTCAGCATTCCTTTTACTAGTGAGGTGACTGAGTGGAAATCAAGCTTCCAAAAGCCAATTTAGTATCTGCTTCCTATAGTGACTCTGCTATTGAATGTCATAGGTCAGACTTTCCAGATATCAGAATCTGCAAATAGTTGTATTATCCTAGTCTGCTTTAGAAACACCTGTGAGAGAGTGAGGATGGCAAGACTGAAATAAGACTAAATTTGAACTTTGATACAAAGGCAACAGATAATTCAATCAATCCCATTGGTAGCACTGAAGTTGGGATCATCCTTCAGTGATGTTTTGGATCCAGTATTCAGATGCAGACTGACCTCAAGACAGGTAATATCCTTGGAAGAGGAAGCTCTCTTGTTCAAGAAAATTCTTAGCTGATAGACTTTTGCTTTCCCAGAGGCTGAAAGAATGAATGTCTCAGTCTGTGAGTGATCATTTGGTCAGTGAAGTGCAACATCCACTATCTGATCTTATGATGTTTACAATACAGCAGAATAAAACTTGTTTCTATGGGGGTAAAAAATAGCATAATAGAGCAATATAATGAAATGTACTATTTTCAGCCCATATGATAATGATATATTGAATGAAAAATAAATTTCAAATAATATATCTATAAAATTGTTGTTAAAAATTTTCTTTTTCCATTCACCTGGTTTTTAAAGAACACTGAAGTACTATCAATTATCATGCTTTCAGCTTCAGATAACAGACCACCTAGAAAGTAACTTAAATAACACAGATTTCACTTATCAGTGACATGAAGACAAGCATTTTAGAGGGTTAGTTCAGAAACTCAACATATTTACAGGGGGTTAGGGTTTCTATATTTTAATCTTGTTCTTGGTGACACTCCAAGCATTGCATCCTGACAAAAGTGGATGGAGGAAAATGCTTGCCCTTCATCTCTCCATTCATGTTAGAGATTAAATATTTTTCCTAAGTCCTTTATGTTCATTGTCTAGAAATTTTTCATTTAACTACTCCTGAAATTTCAAATAGGGATGAGATTAGTACAGTTAGCTTAAACCAATTAATCGATTGCCTAGAATAGGGCATATTGTTTCCCACCACCAACTAAATCAGCATCTATATGGAAGGAAAAAGGGAAATAGATGTAGAACAGGCAACTGTTTTTTTTTTGCCACAGTGACTGTAGGAGAATTGAGTTGATTAATGCAGGATGAGATGTTCATATTTAAAGAATGATAGAAGAATGGGTAGGACTGTATTAAACAAAATTTTATTAACTTGCATAACAATAATTTTTAAAAATGCTATTTAATACATTTCTTCAGGAGAATTTGAGTAAACTAAATGTCTTGGCGATCTTTATATGGCATATTATTTACTGCTGCTGCTGCTGCTGCTGCTAAGTCGCTTCAGTCGTGTCTGACTCTTTGCAACCCCATAGACGGCAGCCCACCAGGCTCCTCCATCCCTGGGATTCTCCAAGCAAGAACACTGGAGTGGGTTGCCATTTCCTTCTCCAATGCATGAAAGTGAAAAGTGAAAGTGAAGTCGCTCACTCTTGTCCGAATCTTCATGATCCCATGGACTGCAGCCCACCAGGCTCCGCCATCCATGGGATTTTCCAGGCAAGAGTACTGGAGTGGGGTGCCATTGCCTTCTCCAATATTATTTACTATTTTGCATTAATATACTCCTAATTTGTCATCATTTCAACATATGACAAATCAGTATGTCAGTTTAAATTTATGACAAATAAATGTTCATTTCAATACTGTTTTCCTCCATAAGTATTCAGAATATTCTATTACATCAGGAAAATGATGGTGTATATAGTTCATTACTGAGAACACATTACTTTTGTTTCTCTCTGTCCAGTAACACACAAACATACACTGTACCACTGTCCTTTGATAGGCATAGTCTTTAGTTGGGCATACATTTTTTTTTAAAGTTAATTTCAAATGTATTTATGAATAAACAAATCCAATGTCTGTTTCTTTTACTTTCTCTTGTCCTCTTCTTGTGGCTCTCCAATACAACTGAGTTTGACTTCCTACAGACAAAGTACATAAACCTGGAACATTTCATTTTGGCTTTTGTCGTCTAAGAACTCTCTCCTTTTTTTTTTTTTGGTGGCTGCACTGGATAAGTATCAATCTGTATTCCACTTAAGTAGACTTCCTCCAATTTAAGCTTATGAAATAATCAATTTTTCCACAAAGAAGGATATTGTTGCAATGCTACAGCTATGTACTCTTACAAAGCATTATGATTATTTTATTTAGAGCAAATTGATTCTGTGTTGTTTATTCTCAAGATCAATGGGAATCACTGAAGATTTATAGGCAAGAGTAACATAATCATTTAAGTTATTCCTGTGGTGTTGTAGATGATGGATCAGAGAAGGAGTGGCAGGCTAAGGAGAACAGTTAAGAAATAACACTAACCCAACAATGGCCAGATAATCTACAGTTTAGGTGCCTGGAGAGGTGCCTAAAACTTCCTTATATTGTGTAGTTTCAGAGAAAGACTAACAAGCTGAGGGAGTGTAGGTGTACTGCAATGATTTCAGGCACTAATTAACAGAGCCAGTAAGCACTACAAGCTATTGAGCCAAATGACTTCAATTTATACCCAGTTCTTCCACTTACTTAATGGCACCCCACTCTAGTATTCTTGCCTGGAAAACCCCATGGATGGAGGAGCCTGGTATGCTGCAGTCCATGGGGTCGTGAAGAGTCGGACATGACTAAGCAACTGAACTGAACTGAACTGAATTGAAGACTACCATATTAGATAAAACATTCTGGTATTCTTTTCTCTTTATTCTGTAGCATCCCTATTTGATTCTTAGGATTTCCATCTTTCTGCTTATGTTGCCATTTGTTCTTGCATGTTGGTTATTTTTTCCCATTACAAAAGAAATGGAAAGAACACGTTTAGCACATTAATAATAGTTGTTTTAATTTTTAGTCTGATAATTTAAAAATACTTGTTATATCTGAGTTTGGTTCTAATGTTTTCACTGTGTCTTTAATCTTTGATTTTTGCCTTTTAGTGTGCTTTGTAATTTTTTGTTGAAAACCAGACATGATGTGCTCAGTAAAAGGAAATCAGTAAATAGACCTTTAATTACAGTGTTCAGGTGGTGGGGGAAAGGAATCTCCATATATTCCTATGCTCAGACTTCAGTCTTTCAGTGAATCTCTACCATGGGGATATGAATTTCACAAGTACTCTTTGTTATTCCCTGACTTGCCCCTTTCTCCTCCAACCCCATCATTAGGTGGGACAGAATCGTTTAGAGGAGACTGGAATTTGGTAATTCTTTTTTTCCATGTTCAGCTAGGCTTTAATAAAACTCCAATAGTCTCTGGCAAAATAGTTTCTTTTGAGGGAAGGTCTTGTTAGAAGAATGACATGCCCTGGTACATTTCAAAATAGTTACATTTCCTCATCTACTTCTGGAATCCTAAGAGGATCCCCCCCCC
>SJXQ01007135.1:116415-141622 GCA_006408695.1 Aepyceros melampus | reverse complement strand
AAAGCATCCCCCCCCCCGCCCCCCCGCCAATCTTCACCAAAAAAACTTGGGAGAGATCCTAGAGGTAAATCTCAGAATAGTATGGAGGCACTCCCTAATACTTGCTACCCCTGGAACTTTTAACTTTTATAATTGTCCACATTGAGCCTCCAGGAATTTGTTAGTCACAATTCAGGTTTTCCTATTTTGGCACTGGTTATCCCAAATGTTTATGCTTGTGGATTTCTTTTCTGATGGTTGGGATTCAATGTATCTACGTATTTTTCTCCCCAGTTTGGGTGACAGTGGCTTAACCTATGAGAGAGCTTCTCAGATAGATCTAAAAGTGTTGATTTTCAAGTTTTTGTTTTGTTTTCAAAATTTTAGTTCTTGAAATTGAGTGATGACTTCTAAGCTCATTACATTCTGGACAGGAAAATGGAAGCCTATTATTTTCTTTATAGATCAGTTATGATGACTCATTTAGAGCTATTGCCTATGAATGGGTGAATGGAGCTAAAGTAATAAGGAAAAATTAAAGTTAGTTGAAAAACATAAACTTGAAACTTATCTGCTGGCTTAAAATATGGAAGACAAGATGATGAATATCCAAGAAATGTATAAAGTAAAAGAATTATATTCATAGTAAAAGCTCTTAACAATTTAGATATAGAAGAAACGTACCTCAACAAAATAAAGGCCATGTATGACAAATGTGCAGCTAACATCATACTCGAGTGAAATATTGAAAGATTTTCATTTAAGATCACCACTATTCAACATAGTATGGAGGTCCTAGCCAGAGAAATTAGTAACAGAAAAATAAAAGGTATTAAAATTTAAAAAGAACAAATAAAGTGGTCTCTATTTGCAGATGATATGATTTTGTATACAGAGAATTCTAAAGAATCAAAAAAAAAAAAAAAAAAAAAAAGCCAAACTGCTAAATAGACCCAAATGCTGTAAATTTACAAGATACAAAATAACACACAAAACCCAGTAGCTTTTCTACACACTAACAATTAATTATCTGAAAAATAAAGAAAGAAATAATTCCCATTTATGATAGTATCAAAAAGTACAAAATGCTTAGGAATAAATTTTTTAAAATATGTTTATTTATTTTAATTGGAGGTTAATTACTTTACAATATTGTATTGGTTTTGCCATACATCAACATGAATCTGCCACAGGTATACACATGTTCCCCATCCTGAAACCCCCTCCCTCCCTGTAGCACCCCTCTGGGTCGTCTCAGTGCACCAGCCCCAAGCATCCAAAGATGTATAGAACAGTCTTAGGAATAAATTTAACCAAGGAGATGAACACTCTCTACACTGGAAATTACAAAGCATTAAGAAAAGATATCAAATAGACACAAAAAATGGAAAGCTACTTATGGGTTGGAAAAATATTGCTAAAATCTCCAGAATAGTCAAAGCCTTAATAGAATCAAAGCAATCCCCACTAAGATTCTAAAAGTATTTTTTATAGAAGTAGGAAAGATAATTCCTAAAATTGATTGGGGCCCATAAAAGATCTCGAATATCCAAAGCAATCCTGAGAAAAAAGAACAAAGCAGAAAGCATGATATTTCTTGATACCAAGCTACAGTATAGTGCTGTAGTAAGCAAAACTGTAAGTACCAGGAAAAATCAGATACATACCCAATGGAACTAAATCAAGAGCCCAGAAATGAAGCCATGCATATACAGCTAACTAATATTTTATAACAGAGGGAATAATATTCATTGTAAAAAGACAGTCTCTTCAATAAATGGTGCAGGGAAAATTTAATATTTGTATCAAAAAAAATTAAGCTAGACCCTTATACCACTCACAAAAGGTAACTTGAAATGGATTAAAAACTTAAATCACTAAAAAATCATAATCCATTTTACTGTACATCTTAAAACTTATACCCTGCTATATATCAATTATATCAAAATAAAACTGAAAAATAGCAAAAGAATTAAAAGGAATATGAGGATGCTTCAGTTCAGTTCAATTACTCAGTCATGTTTGACTCTTTGTGACCCTATGGACTGCAGCATGGCAGGCTTCCCTGTCCACACCAACTCCTGGAGCTTAGTCAAACTCATGTCCATCAAGTTGGTGATGCCATCCAATCATCTCATCCTCTGTCATCCCCTTCTCCTCCCACATTCAATCTTTCCCAGCAACATGGTCTTTTCCAATGAGTCACTTGTTCACATCAGATGGCCAAAGCATTGGAGTTTTAGCTTCAGCATCAGTCCTTCCAATGAATAGTCAGGGCTGATTTCCTTTAGCATGGACTGGTTGGATCTCCTTGCAATGCAAGTTACTCTTAAAGAGTCTTCTCCAACACCACAGTTGAAAAGCACTAATTGTTCAGCACTCAGCTTTCTTTAGAGTCCAACTCTCACATTCATACACGGCTACTGGAAAAAGCATAGCTTTGACACTGAAAGATGAATTCTCCAGGTCGGTAAGTCCCCAGTATGCTACAGGAGATCAGTGGAGAAATCACTCCAGAAAAAATAAAGAGACAGAGCCAAAGCAAAAACAACACCCAGCTGTGGTTGTGACTGTTAGTGGAAGTAAAGTCTGATGCTGTAAACAGCAATATTGCATAGGAACTTGGAATGTTAGGTCCATGAATCAAGGCAAATTGGAAGTGATCGAACAGGAGATGGCAAGTGTAAACATTGACATTTTAGAAATTAGTGAACTAAAATGGACTGGAATGGGTGAATTTAACTCATATTGTGGGCAGGAATCCTTTTAGGAGAAATGGAGTAGCCATCATAGTCAACAAAAGGGTCCAAATGCAATACTTGGATTCCGTCTCAAAAACAACAGAATGATCTCTGTTCATTTCCAAGGCAAACCATTCAATAGCGCAATAATCCAAGTCTATGCCTCAACAAGGAATGTTAAAGAAAATGTCACATGCATGACTTTTTTTTTCAAAATAGTGTACATCCACTATTGTATGTTTATATGTGAATACTGGTTCAGGATATAAAGTGTAATTCTTATAGATTGTGATTAAGAAGTTTTGATGTCACTAGAATAAATTATATATTGAACTTCTATGTTTATTTAACTTGTGGTCGGAGATAATTTAAAGACATCTTTATCATATATTGACAGAATAATATGTCTGGAAGGAAATTCACACAACTTGCTGCTACCCATCTCTTTGGAAAAAGTGTAAAATATGTTAACTAAAACTGCTTAGAAAGTCTAATATGATTTCAAAAATTAATAATCTATGATAAAGATTTCTTATCAGCTCACCTTCTAAAATTATAATAATTAATAATAAATCATCAATAGCATTATTGTACATGTGTGTTTGGTGGCAGAAGTAGAATTAAACCGAACACATCTCATTTATAGTCTTAAGTGTGTTTAAATGTGTCATCTAATTTTTAGATAATTTTAATAATTTAAATTCCTTTAAAATATAAGACAATATTAAAACATACTAAATATTATTGAACATTTATGTTTTCATTTTTCTGGCACTTGAAATATTATTAACTATTTTAAAAGTTAATTTATTTTTTACTGAAGGATAATTGCTTTATGGAATTTTGCTGTTTTCTGTCAAACATCAACATGAATCAACCATAGGTATACATATATTCCCTCCCTTTGAAACTCCCTATTTTTGATTTTCTACATTATCAACTAACAACTGAGTATTAATTATTCACAGAATGTTCTTAACTACTCATTTCTATACATTCTTTCATAAAATTTACAAGGTTATATTTATAAGTTTTTTCAGTTCAGTTCAGTTGCTCAGTCGTGTCCGATTCTTTGCGACCCCATAAATTCCAGCAAGCCAGGTCTCCCTGTCCATCACCAATTCCCAGAATTCACTCAAACTCACATCCGTCGAGTCGGTGATGCCATCCAGCCATCTCATCCTCTGTTGTCCGGTTCTCCTCCTGCCCCCAATCCCTCCCAGCATCAGAGTCTTTTCCAATGAGTCAATTCTTGGCATGAAGTGGCCAAAGTACTGGAGTTTCAGCTTTAGCATCATTCTTTCCAAGGAACACCCAGGACTGATCTCGTTCAAGCAGAATGGACTGGTTGGATCTCTTTGCAGTCCAAGGGACTTCAAGAACCTTCTCCAACACGATAGTTCAAAAGCATCAATTCTTTGGCGCTCAGCTTTCTTCACAGTCCAAATCTCACATCCATACACAACTACTGGAAAAAACATAGCCTTGACTAGATGCACCTTTGTTGGCAATGAAATGTCTCTGCTTTTGAATATGCTATCGAGTTTGGTCATAACTTTCCTTCCAAGGAGTAAGCGTCTTTTAATTTCATGGCTGCAATCACCATCTGCAGTGATTTTGAAGCCCCCCAAAATATAGTCTGACACTATTTCCACTTTTCCCCATCTATTTCCCATAAATTTTTAAAGTAGACTTTATTTCAAGATGCTTAATTGAGGAAAGTGTGAGAATTTGGCCTATATCAAATGATTCAAAGAAAAAGCCATATGGAGTTAATTATATAATATTTTCTCACTTTATTTTAGACAATTATTCATAATATGCAGCAATTTCAGAATTCTTTGCAAATAAAGGACATCTGGGTCAAAAATGCCCATTTAACAAGAAGTCAGTGTGAAAGGAGACATATATTTTAGTAAAGATTTTTATGTTTTTCCAAGGTATAATGAATAATGCCACCTGTAACAGTTAATTTACTTGTTAATTTGATGATCCAATATGTAATTATATTTACAGGGTCAATAGATCTGACTTGAGTTGCTAGTGTCACAGTTTGAAATAGTGTATATAGAAAAGAAAACTAAATCCAGAAATGAGAATTAGCCTCTTGATTTTCTCTTGAACCGTACTAGCCATGTGCCTCCATTTTCTGTTAGAGCTCATGTTTATTCACCAAACGTTCTAGTGGTTGCCTACAGATGGAAGGCAAAACAATAAAATTATGATTGCAGTGCACATCTTGAAATTATAGATTTCCTTATTAGTGCTTTGCATCCAGCTGTGATGTCTGAAAGAAAGTGAACATAGTTTCTAATTGGGCTGGCTGAATCCATGCATGTATGACCCTTTGGTGTCTCCAGTCAAGGCCATGTGTAAATTCATAATAACTGCTTATTCATATTGTTCTTTGTAAAATTGCATGAAATCCTTTCAAAATGACATCCAAAGACAAAGACCTATTTTAACATTTTTTTCCCTCTTCATTTAAAACATAGCTTAGAATAGGCTATCTGAGCTTACATTTTCTTGATATTTTGAAGATAAATTAATTGATAATTTTTTCTGCATTAGCAATGGGAGAATGGTGACAACTAAACTTTGGAAGCCATGGAAACTATAACAATACTATCAAGCAAATTTTTAAAAGTAATTGCATAAATAATGAATGAAAATATGGAATATAAATTAATATGGACATGGGGTACCTTATGAGAAAACAAATCAAATATTAAAGATATATATGACTGAGGAAATTTTCTCTAGGAAAAACAAATTTCTAAACTGTCAATCTTATTTTAGAGATTACTGGAAACATAAACCTTGCCTAAGAATCTTATATTTAAAGGTAAAATTCAGTTTCAATATTTCTGTTAATTCTTTGTGTTTTTAAAGAGTAATGGCATAGAAGAGATGGCTCTTGTTTACCAGAGGACTTTAATAAGCTTTTACATCAACAATGATCAACCCAGAGCCTGTTTTGTAACACAGGATATTGGTGAACTGGAGAGTTATATACATATTTAGAACTGGAAACTTGCATGTCATAAGCTGGCTTGTTAGTTCTTCCCTGTCCACTATTTATTCCCCTCTTGCTAGCATATTCTGCGTTGCTTGCTATTCAAAATGGGTGTTTTCCTTGCCTTTTCTAAGCTTTGTAATACCATAGTAGTTCTTCCCTATTTTTATACCAAACTTTTATTTACATCCTTGTGCTTATATTTTACCACATGGATAACTTATGGTATGCTTTTAAGCCATTTAACCTTAATTATCTTCTTAAAGGTCTTATATCGAAATACAGCCATTGGTTGTTAAGACTTCAACCTCTGAATTTTGAGGGGACAAAACTTAGTCTGTAACACAACACTCTAGGCAAAAAGTGAGATAATAAATAAATACAAAATCCACAAAGTAATAACAAAACCTAGAAATGCTCAAGAAAATTATCTAGCTATCATTATATAATTATCATATCAGAAGCAACCTTACTATCACTATCATTTAGAGGTGACATTGAAAATGTTGAATGATAAAGTATAGGGCATTAATCTCATATATATAATGAATAATGAAAACCATGCATTTCTGAATGTATGTTTATTTACTTTGCAGGAGAAAATTTTGGGGGAATATATTGAAGAAATATTTGGGGAATAATAGCTGTCTTGAAAATAAATTAATGTATTTTGCAAAGCAAAGAATAGAATTATTTCCTTTTGTTTCCAAAGACAAAATTTGGATACTCTGGTAGAAGTATTAAGTACAAACATTTCACCTTGTTAATCACAGAATGGGCTTTTCTTAAAAAAAAAAAAGTTTTGACATAGACATAGAAAACATAGAGAATAGACTTGTGAACACAGGGCGGGAAGGAGATGGTGGAACAAATTGAGAGAATAGTATTGATATATACACTACTATGTGTAAAGTAGTTAGCTAGTGGAAAACTGCTATATAACACAGGGAGCTCAGCCAGGTGCTCTGTGATGACCTAGAGGGGTGGCATGGGGGTGGGATTGGGATAGAATTTCAAGATGAAGAGAATATATATACACACAGACACACACTTACTGCTGACTCATGTTGTGGTAGGGCAGAAACCAACACAAATTTTTAAAAATAATTATTCTTCAATTAAAAATAAATCAAAAATAAAAATAATTTAAAAAATAGTATCTTTTGGCAGACAAAATCTAAAGGAAAAAAAAAGTGCTGAGATTTCCATCTTAGAAACACTTATGGCAAGGCTGTTTATTGTCACCCTGTTTATTTAAATTATATGAAGAACATATCATGCAAAATGACAGTCTGGATGAGTTACAAGCTGGAATCAAGATTGCCTAGAATTTCAAGATGAAGAGAATATATATACACACAGACACACACTTACTGCTGACTCATGTTGTGGTAGGGCAGAAACCAACACAAATTTTTAAAAATAATTATTCTTCAATTAAAAATAAATCAAAAATAAAAATAATTTAAAAAATAGTATCTTTTGGCAGACAAAATCTAAAGGAAAAAAAAAGTGCTGAGATTTCCATCTTAGAAACACTTATGGCAAGGCTGTTTATTGTCACCCTGTTTATTTAAATTATATGAAGAACATATCATGCAAAATGACAGTCTGGATGAGTTACAAGCTGGAATCAAGATTGCCGGGAGAAATATCAACAACCTCATAAATGGGGATGATACCACTCTAATGGCAGAGAGCAAAGAGGAACTAAAAAGTCTCTTGATGAGGGTAAAGGAGGAGAGTGACAAAGCCAGTTTAAAATTCAATATTAAAAAAAAAAAGAAGAAAACCCAAGATCATGGCATCCAACCCCATCGCTTCATGGCAAATAAAAGGGGAAAAGGTGGAAGCAGTGACAGATTTCCTTTTCTTGGGCTCTAAAATCACTGCAGTAGTGACTGCAGCCATGAAGTTAGAAGACAATTATTTCTTGGCAGGAAAGCTATTACAAACTTGGATAGTGTGTTAAGAAGCAAAGACATCACTTTGCCAACAAAATCCATACAGTCAAGGCTATGGTGTTTCCAGTACTCATGTACAGATGTGAAAGCTGGACAATAAAGAAGGCAGAGCACTGAAGAACTGATGTTTTCAGACTGTCGTGCTGGGGAAGGCTCTTGAGAGTCCCTTGGAAAGCAAGGAAACCAAACCAGTCAGTCTTAAAAGAAATCAACCCTGAATACTCATTGGAAGAACTGATGCTGAAGCTGAAGCTCTAAAACTTTAACCACATGATATGAACAGCTAGCACACTGGAAAATACCCTGATGCAGGGAAAAATGAAAGGAAAAAGATAAGAGGGTGACAGAGGATGAGATGATAGGATGGCATCACGGATTCAACAAACATGAACTCGGGCAAAGTCTACGAGATGGTGAGGGACAGGGAAGCCTGGCATACTGCAGTCCATGGGGTTGCAGAGTCAGACACGACTTGGCAACTGAACAACAACAGCAATTCTGGGATGTGGCTGGGCGATAAATTGGTCTAAATGACTTCTAGGTGAATTCCAATGCCAAAATTGTGATGATATTGCTTAACATCTTATTATTTTTCAGGAGTGGTTCTTACATGATCCTAGAATGAAAGATTTTCAGCATAATGATGCAAGGACAGTTTCGAATTTAAAGAGCTAAAGAGGAAACAAATTAAGGTGAAAATTATAACAGTCACTTGGATATAAGAATATTCTTAAATGAAGGAAACACTAAATGGTAATTGTAATGAGCTTTAGATGATAAGTAGTTCACCTGTAATATAGAAGATACACATATGTAGAAAGCTGAAGGGAAAAGATTGTAGACAGTGAGTTTATGAAGGAGTGAGACTATTTAGAATCCTGAAGGATAGAGTGAGATTCATGTTTTTGAACTCAATCTAAATTGAGTAAAGCTTAGCAATTGTCTGTAATTTGAGAGATTCATCACATATTCTTTGAAATCAGATTTAGTATTAAGACTAACTATGCATAATGGATTTTTGATAGGACCTACAGAGTAACTGGTTGAGAGAATAATTCTGAATTATTAGTGATTGGCTAGGTTCAGGAATTTTTCTTGAAAAATTTGAAACCAGGGTGAAGTTTATGCATATAAAATATCTTAATACAAACTGTGATTCTTTAGAATGTTAGTCTTTTTTTATTTCTATGATGGAAAAATAGTTTTAGTAAGTGTTTCTACAGTTTCATTCAAATATTATTTTCCCTGAAACTAATGATTTATGTTCATTTTAGTTTTTTTCTACACTACTTATTTTAACACATCAATTTTATACTTAAAGTTTATATTTTATAAAATTTAAAATAATTTAAATTCAAACAAAGTTTTGGAGATACAAATGGCAACCCACCCCAGTATTCTTGCCTCTAGAATTCCATGGGCAGAGGAGCCTGATGGGCTACAGTCCATGGGGTCACAGAGTTGGAAATGACTGAGAGATTAATACACAACACAAAGCTTATTTCTATTTTCATAGGGTTATCATTGCAAGCACTTTTTATCTTTTGATTTATTTTCATATGTTTATGAGTCACAATTCCAGTAACAAATGAACTGAAATCTCTACAAATGAAGTCCACATAGATTTGTTGTTCATTTTGTGTCTAGTGCAGCTGTAATGGCATACCTTGCAGTCGATCCTCATATGGCAACACAGTGTGCCTTTCATGCTATCATGTAACTGTCATGAATACTTGCTTTCTGGTATAACCACAGAAAGGGTGGAGAAGATGTATATAGAATATGTCAGAACCAAGCTTCCAAAGATACTATGTCCTACAAATTCAGATATCCCTTGCTTTTTGAAAATTTGCTTCATGACACTTAGCTTTTATAAAAGAAATGTATTAGTATCTGTTCTTGCTAACCAGAAGAAATCCAAAGAGGATTTTAATTTTTAAGAAAAAAGTGAAAGTAGCATTCAGCATTTATTTTGGAACTAGCCATTAAAGAGGAAGTACACACATGAAGCAGAGAGAGTGGCACCACCAACCTCCTTTCTCAGAAACTACATTCAGGATCTCATCATCAACCTTCTATGACTCTAAAATGCCTGTGAGCATCTGCACTTAATCTCAACTCATTTTGTGCATCTGTTATCAAGATGTGTCCTAAGGTATTTGTTTCTTTGCTTTACACTATTTCAGCTCACAAGTGGTTTCATAGGAAAGTTTTACTTTCAGATACTAGGGGAAGCCTGTATGTCACTTGTCAAAACTCCATCATATTGCATCAACCCAACAACAAGCACCAAAGCTGGTAAAACTAGTCTACGTTTGTGACCAGGAAGGTAGAAATTAAATATATATTGGTAAAACATGCTGCATAGTCTCTGCTATGAATCTTAACGTAACATTTTCTGAAACTAGGAAGGAGGATAAGGTCATTACTTTTAAAAAAAATTAATTTTAATTTTTACTTTATTTTGCTTTACAATACTGTATTGGTGTTGCCATACATTGACATGAATTTGCCACGGGTGTACATGAGTTCCCAATCTAAATCCCCCTCCCAACTGCCACCCCATATCATCTCTCTGGATCTTCCCTGTGCAACAGCTCCAACCATCCTGTACCCTACATCGATCATAAACTGCTGATTCATTTCTTACATGATAGTATACATGTTTCAAAGCCATTCTCCCAAATCATCCCACCCTCTCCCTCTCCCACAGAGTCCAAAAGTCCCTTCTGTACATCTGTGTCTCTTTTGCTGTCTCGAATACAGGGTTATCATTACCATCTTTCTAAATTCCATATATATGTGTTAGTATACTGTATTGGTGTTCTTCTCTCTGGCTTACTTCACTCTGTATAATAGTTCCAGTTTCATCCACTTCATTAGAAATTATTCAAATGTATTCTTTTGAATGGCTGAGTAATACTCCATTGTGTATATGTACCACAGCTTTCTTATCCATTCATCTGCTGGTGGACATCTAGGTTGTTTTCATGTCCTAGCTATTATAAACAGTGCTACAAAGAACATTGGGGTACACGTATCTCTTTCAATTNAGCTCGCCCCCTCCCATCCCTCCCCGGTTCTCCGCAGCCTAAATCTTCACGAAGGAGAAAACAAGGAGGTTCTTTAAGGCTGCCAGTCTCGGCAGAGGTTGGGGGATTATTTTAAAATATCTTGGTGGCAGGAGCCCGGGATTCCTGCTTTTCTGTTGACTTTAAATAAAAGATTAGATTAAAAATCAGGCTGGCGGTGAGTGGAGGAGGGGAGAGAGGGAGGGCTTCTAACTCCTGCCCAAGACAGGGAAACCCTAGGTTAAGGAATCCCAAGCCCCAGACGGCGATGGAGCGTCAGAAGACCGAGAGAGCGTGAAGGGAGAGGCCTGGACGTCTGGAGTGGGTGGGGGCGGCGGTTTCGACCCCATGTTCCCGGCGCCAGGTGGCCGGCGAGCTCAGTGCGCTGGGGCAGAATTGTGTAAAAGTCGCCGGGCTGAGTGGAAAGGTACCGCAGCCATTGGCTAACCGCCCTACAAGGAAAAGGAAAAAAGTAAAGGGAAATCTGCAAGCCGGCCAGTGCTTCCATCCCCTCAGGCCTCTGCCCAGGCGTCCGGGTCCTCCCACGCTCGGCGACCACAGCGCGTCCCCCGCTGCGCTCCTGTGCACGCCTCTTAACAGCTCCTTTCATCCTCCAGGGGCCCACACACCTGGAGAGCCTTCCTCCCTAACGCAGGTGTGAGGATGAGATTAGAGCCCCACACCTAGCTGCCCAGCCAGGTCTGTGCGGGCGGTGCAAGTTTCTCTCTGGGCCGAGAGAGGCAGGTGTTAGTTTTTTCTGCTGCTTTCGCTGGCGCGCCCCTGGGCACAGGCTCGAGGCCCGGGAGCCCCGTGGCCACCTGAAGAGGCTCCATCTGTTCAGGGAGCCTGAGGAGGCGGCCGGAAATCCTCGCTGCGCGCCCTCTCCTGCAGCCTTGGACTCAGGGGGACAGCTCAGGGTTGAGCAACATCTGGGCAGGCTCAGCGTGGTCTGTGGGGTGGGGGTGGGGAGGACGGAGCTCGTGATTTTGTCACCTCCCCCAGCATGCTGATTCAAGTGCTGCAAATCCAATCTGGACCCAAACCTCAGCTAATTTGGCAGCCACCGTCTCTGTGACTCCTGACGGTAAAACCAGCCTGCAGTAGTTTGCAGAATCTGTTCAGGGAGCCTGAGGAGGCGGCCGGAAATCCTCGCTGCGCGCCCTCTCCTGCAGCCTTGGACTCAGGGGGACAGCTCAGGGTTGAGCAACATCTGGGCAGGCTCAGCGTGGTCTGTGGGGTGGGGGTGGGGAGGACGGAGCTCGTGATTTTGTCACCTCCCCCAGCATGCTGATTCAAGTGCTGCAAATCCAATCTGGACCCAAACCTCAGCTAATTTGGCAGCCACCGTCTCTGTGACTCCTGACGGTAAAACCAGCCTGCAGTAGTTTGCAGATAAGGAATTGTATATCGTTTTGCATTTATGCACAAAGTGCCAGATTTATCTTTCATTTATATTGCAAAGCACGTTACCATTCCTTACAGCGAAAAGAAGTCGGTCAGTTTGGTTAGTTTAAGGTAAATTAGTCCCCTGCCCCCAACGGTGATCAATTATTCCAATTAACATTCTTTCTTTAGTAAAAACATACAGTTGAAAACAGTTATCATGTGTGTAACACTGTCCAACGCTAAATACTCCACCCAAAGGGTGAGCCAATCTTTTAAAAATAAATCTAGTTGTTTACATACTGAAAAGTTGATTTCAGTAGGGAGTTGATTCAGAGGAATAACTTTTAAAATAGCGAATTTATCTGAAAAAGTAGTGTGAACAGTGGTCACATTGCAGGAGTTAAGCATTAAATGAACTTAATAATGGGCTAAAGTACCACTAGCACAGCTGTCCTGCAAATAGGCTCAAGTTGATAAGTATGTGAATTGATATGGGAAAACACTATTCTCCTTCCCTTTGCCCAAAAAGAAAAGAAAGCGATTTTTTTCTTTTGGTTAACAATAAACTTTTGGCTTCTTTCATTTATTAAATCCAAGAGTGGTGCAACCACTCACTCTTGCTGGGAGAATTGGGGAAAATCAAATAAGGCTGGGGGATTTGTCTTGCAGGTGACAACAAAAGGAGTTATTTGAACATAGAAGGTGATATTGTCCTGAGCAGGATTACTACCCCCACCCTTAAGAAGGGAAAACTCTTAGGTATTCAAAGAATAGCAGCCTCTAGAGAGCATCTGTGCAGGGTAATATGGTAGCCACTAGCCACACCGTGGCTCTTGAGCACTTAAAACAAGGTTGGCTGGTTGCTATTGAGATCACACCAGATTTCAAAGACTTAGTACCAAAAAAGAATGTAAAGACCTCAGTAATAATGACGAGTTGATATTTTCAATATATTGAGTTGAAATATTTTGTTAAAATTAATTTCCTGTTTCATTTTACTTCTTTAATGTGGCTACTATAAAATGTATACTTACATATGTGGCTTACTTGTCAAGACTGGCATTATAGCTGTACAGGACAGTTCTGCATTGGCATTTTCCTTTAACACTGAGCCTTTTATGTATTCCTAAAGTCCTGTAATGTTAAATGATGCCCTCATATTCCACTGTCTTTTGGGGCTCCTTGGTGCAAAATCTGCAGAAAGGGGTTGATTTAGTTACCTACTGATTCTATACCCCCTTCCCCCAAAACACACACACACACACACCTCTCTCAATCAGAACCAAGATATTGGAAAGTTATTACTTGAAACTACAGCAAAGGGAAACAGCAAACCTCAGTCGAAAATCTGGACTAGATTTCCAAGAAATCATTCCTGATGTATGACAGGATAACCAGATTTAACCTCCTCTGTCCCCAACAATTTCCTGCTATAATTATAACCTTTGTATACAAGTTTAAATGGGCATTTACTTAACAAAATAACATTTGTTCAAAAAAAATGGAGTTACATCAGTCTGGAAAAGTTACAAGATGACTAAACTATGGCTCGTGGCACAATCTCCACCTCATATACATCCTGTATTCCCAGTTATAGGTTTGTCCCTATAGAAAACCCATAAAATGTACTCATCAGTACCTCTCTGAAACAGGTGTTATCCCTCTACATTATCTGAAACATGTTTACTTTCCATACAAAAAAGTAATCGCTCGAGACTATTTAACCATTTCTTTGCCATAAGAAAGAAAGATAAAACTTGGCTCGAATTTTATCTTGCATAAGACAATAATTAAACAAAATACATGGTGACATATTTTTTCATGTGTATGAATTTCATCTTTTCTTTGAAATTTCCCAAGTAAAAATTAATAGTTTCCTGATTGACACACATCTTAAGAGACAACAGATATTTCTAAACCTATCTGGACATTTTATTTGAAAGAATTTAAGTTTCAGAAAATGTAAGATCTTCTCTAGATTCTCCTATAGATATTAAAGTTCAGTGATTCTGGAATTGCATGTGATGCAAGATGCTCATAAAATCTATACAGAACTAAGGGGAAGATGATCTATGATACAAATACTTGAAACATTTAACATTCTTCATGATAAGGCAGTACAGGATCAGGACAAGAGCAGAGCTAGGCCTATGTCTAAATTCCAGGTTCCTTTACATCTCTAAGCTTCAACTTAAAGGCCTAGAACAGGGTCTGGCGTGTAATAGTTGCTCAATAAACAATGGCAAACTAAGCTGTTTTCCTCATCTCAAAACAGGATAACAATGCCCCCCTTGTAGAATTTTGAGGAAGATTAAATAGAAATAATGTCTGAGATGTATTAAGCACAATGCCTGCCACATGGGAACCATTCAATAAATGGAGCTATTGTTACCAACTTCAGAAAGGGAGTATTCCTGCATACATAATATAATTCAAAGACTTTACTCCTAAAAGTTATTTCTCTCCATTTGTTGTGTGATCATTTCATTAGGGTATAATCTATTTCTTGAGGGCACTCTCATAGTGATATGAGACACACACACACAAAATGATACTGTAACTTTCTGTGGAATTCAAATAAAAGAGCATGCAGGGTAACTTACTGTTCTGGTTTTCAAGCCACGTATGTTGAAATGCAAATGATTACAGGTCAGTTGCCTCATAGGCTATGATCAAAACTTTGTTTATGTAATGCTCAAAAGAAACTACAAATGTATGATTCAAAGTTAACATTACCTGACTCATACTTACGCAGTGAGGACAGGAGGAACAGGGAAGTATGAGGAGAGGTCTGTGTCAGACATGCTTTAATGTTTTCCTTTATTGGTTTCCAAAATGTTTAATCCTTAGAGGTGTCATTTTGTTTCAGGGTTGTTTGAAGGGGAAGAATTATGGGGCTTTGAAACTTGACAAGGAATTGAGAAGAGCCATTCCTGGAGCTTTAATAAGCTACTGTTTTCCTTCAGTTTTCATTTTACTAGCACAGAAAAGACCCACTAAATGTTCTTGTTTATAAACACTAATTCATAAGAGGGAGATAATACATTAAAATTTCATTTTCAAACTGATATTAAAAATGACTGCTTTAACATTAACCAAAAATTGCAATATAAAGTACTCCTTCAGAGAATAAACATTCCCATTTTATAACTATCAATTTAGTTTGGTTGGTTAGAGCAGTGCTTCTCAAATTTTTTTTTTCAGTCCACAAACCATTCTGAAACAAAAACCCAAGAACCACTAGTTCCTACTCACCACTATGGGAAAAAAAAAAAAAAACAACCTTTATGGAACTGTTGTTTTAGAACGGGCTATTATTGTGGGGGTTTTATTTTTAAAGTTTATATTTGTGCTTTTGAATATAGATTTTCATCTGCAACCTGAAAAGATACTTTAAAAAAGTATCACTAACTTTTTTAGTGATGTACATTTAAGATCAGTCTATGATCAGACTTCAACTGGGGAAATGAAATTTGGGTAAAGCTATGGCAGCAAATTGGAGAAGGCAATGGCACCCAACTCCAGTACTCTTGCCTGGAAAATCCCATGGACAGAGGAGCCTGGTAGGCTGCAGTCCATGGGGTCGCGAAGAGTCAGACAGACTGAGCGACTTCACTTTCACTTTTCACTTTCATGCATTGGAGAAGGAAATGGCAACCCACTCCAGTGTTCTTGCCTGGAGAGTCTCAGGGACCGGGGAGCCTTGGTGGGCTGCCGTCCATGGGGTCGCACAGAGTCGGACACGACTGAAGCGACTTAGCAGCAGCAGCAGCAGCATGGCAGCAAATAGAGCTCTATTCCTCACCACCAACTGAACCTCGGATCTCCATGCTTAGGAAATGTGCAGCTTTAATCCCAAAGATGTGTCAAAAATTATGTGAATGGGGGCAGTGTCAAATTAGGTCTGTTGCAGATAATAAGGTGTATTTGTAAATGAAGTATGTTTTAATCAAACAACACATTGCTTATGATTTCAGTAGCTTGTTTTCAAGTCATGTTTCAGGTGAGTAGTAAATAAAATAAATGCTTTGGGGAAATATAAATATTAAGAAATTACTTAAAAATTGAATTTAAATAACTTACAACTGTCTACTAACTGAGGGATGAATTCTGTAGATTAAATGAAATTTAAAGAAACCCCATCGAATGAAACTATATGCAAATGTTGAGTGTGTGTGTAAGCCAATTAATAAACCAATTAGAAATTGCATTGGCAGTTTTGGACACTTTACAGCAACAGACAGACATTTATTTCATAGGTACTATGTGTCAGGTGCTATGGTAAGTGTTTCATGTGTATTAACTCCTTTAATTTTCATTGCAATCCTAAAAAATACTAAATATATATTAATAGCAGCTAACAGCTCGTGAGTACTTGCAAATTGTTAAATGGTTTACATATGTTACTTTGTTTCATTCTAACCAGAAGTATTGTTAGCAAAAGTTAGTGTTGTATTCTCATAAAGAATAAATGTTTTCCACTATAAGTAATTCTTTCAAAAAATTTCAGGACATTGCTTGGGGGAAATGTACCATAAGATATAGTCAAATAAGTACTTAAAAGTATCCTTGTTAAATATATCTGCATGTCATGTTGCTTTCTGGAGACAGCAAGCTTCTATGACTATCATTTTGAAAAAAAAAATGAAAATAAATTTTAGTTTCTCCAAAGATCAATGTAAGGCTTTTGAAAGGATGCTAAAGGAGATACTTTTCAAATGAAAACTTTTCCTTCCATAATTCATCATGGGTCTGTAGACCGCTGTTTCAGGTTGAATTCTGTCCACCCCACCCCCCAGTCCCACATCATATGTTGAAATCCTAATCACAGTGCCTCAGAAAGTGACCTTATTTGGAAACGAGGTCATTGTAGATATAATCAGTTAAGATAAGGTCATACTTGAGCAGAGTGGACCCCTAATCCAATGTGACTGTTTACCTTATAAGAGGAAGGCCATGTAAAGACAGAGGATTGGAATATTGCATCAACAAGCCAAAGGTTGCTGGCAAACCAACGGAAGCTAGGAAGGGGCAAGGATTCTCCCACAGGTTTCAGAGGGAGCATGGCCCTGCTGCCACTTTGATTTTGAACTTCTAGCCTCTAAAGTTGTGAGCAATAACTCTATGTTATTTTAAGATAACAGTTTGCTGTGTTTCATACGGCAGTCCCAGCAAACTAATCCAACATAGAAAAGATTTTCACTTATACACTTGCATAGCATTTTCACTTCTGAAAACACTGCATCTACTATTAAGGAATTCTGAAAATAGTTGGTGCATCTCTGTAATAAATAGTGCAAAAAATAATGATAGATAAGAATTTGAACTATGTTTAAAAATGGACTAGGACTAGCAGTTAAAATTTAAGTCCTTCAGGTTAAACACTTACTGCTAACAAAAATAATTCCTGATTTTTACTTATAGATCTCTGGAATCCAGATTATTCTATATGAGCAATCTCACCCCCACCACGCAGGTTATTTATTTATTAGACTGAAGTGAAAAAAAATATTCTATAGCATCCTAAATCTTTCCTTTTGTCTGAGGGGTGTGTATTTGGGCCGATTTAGTTTTCATTTAGAAAGTAACTTGCCTCCACTTCTCTCCCTGTATTTCTCAAGGTGGTTTATGGCATTATCATCTACTTAGTTCACCAAATTAGAAATCAGGGTTTTATCCTGTCATCCTACTGCACTCCGTCTCATCTCCATCCCCTGCGTTATCTGACAGCTAGATTTTGTTGATTCTGCTTTCTCATCTCTCTGAATTCTGTCCAACTCTTCTACTCTAGCACCCCTACCAGAGTTTGCCAGATCCAGCCTATATTATGACAGCTCCCTTTAGAACCGGGCTTTCCGGGTGGCTCAGTGGTAAAGAATACATCTGCAATGCAGGAGCCTCCAGAGATGTGGGTTCAGTCCCTGGGTGGGGAAGATCCCCTGGAGGAGGTAATGGCAACCCACTCCAGCATTCTTGCCTGGAATATTCCATGGGCAGAGGAGCCTGGCAGGCTGCAGTCCATGGGGTAGCAAAGAGTCGGACACGACTGAAGTGACTTAGCTGCACACACGCTTTAGAACCTTCTTGACTTTCACTCGTTCTCCACACCATGGCCAAAAGTTGCTTCCTAAAATGAAAATCTCATCTTGTTTATCCTCTGCTTAAAACTCATGGTGGCTTTCCTTACCTCAGGATAAAGTTCCAGCACCTTTGCATAGATGCAAGACTCCTGCCTTTTTCTCTAGTCATTAATGGGAATTGAAAGTGAAAGTTGCTCAGCCATGTTCGACTCTCTGTGACCCCATGGACTGTAGCCTGCCAGGCTCCTCTGTCCATGGAATTCTCCAGGCCAGAATACTGGAGTGGGTAGCCATTCCCTTCTCCAGGGGATCTTCCCAACCCAGGGATCGAACCCAGGTCTCTCACATTGCAGGCTGATTATTTACCATCTGAGCCACCAGGGAAGACTTAATGGCAATTAAGAAGGAATAATTAAGGATTTCTCATGGCTTTTCTTGTATAAACTGTATTTCAGGCCAACCCGACCATGTAGTATTAAATGATGAAAGTTCTTTACAGGATTATTCTGTAGAAGGAAGGATAGACTTAGAAAATGATAGATTTTGAAAACCATAATGAAGGAATGACTCAGGCAACAACTGTAAATGAATCAAGCCATTAGATGAAAGTTGGATGGAGAACTTGAAATTGGAAGGATCAGCTATCACCACCTAAACACAATGATCCATCTTAGCATCAAAAAAGGTGGGACAACCAAGCACTGTCAGCCTCTTCTGTCACACAATAGGAAGCATATAAGACCACCTATGAGGTATTCTTTCCAAAAACCTGAAATGGGATTAGATTAAGCTCTAGAGGTGTGCTGTCCAATATGGTAGCCACTTGTCACATTTGGCTATTTAAGTTTAAGGAAAATAAAAATTTTAAATTCAGTTTTTAAGTCCCACTAACCACATTTCATTTGTCAGTTTTCACCTGTGTTTAGTGGCTATGGTATCAGTGCATATTACAGAATATTTCCACTGGGGCAGAGAGTTCTATTGGACAGAACTGATTCAGAGATAAATTCTATTTTTGGAAAAAAAGGGGGTTAAAAAAAGAAATTAAATGACACAAGAAGCAAGCAAGTAGACTAGTATGAAGAATGTGATATATTCTTCAGGTTTAGGTAGTTTGGGTTCTACAATAATTCAATGGAATGAATAAAAAGGGGGAGAGAGCAATATTTTATATTAAGAGAGACAACCAAATGTAATGTGTGGGCCTTGTTTGGAACCTGATTTGAACAAAACAATTGTGAATACATTTTGGAGATAATCATGAAAATGTGACTATGGATGGAATTTGGTGGTTTTCAAATTTTACTGAACTTTGATAGCCCATTCAGCTCTTTGGGATGCCCATTTCCCTGCCTGACTTTAACATCTGCAGCAGCTTCAAGTGAGAAGGACCCTAGATTGCCCCACAAGACAACCTGAGTGTAATGAGAGAGGAAGCAGGGCACAAGGCAGAACCAGGCACATGATAACATCCAGGATGGCAGAACAGTTGTCTCTTCCCTGGTGGCAAATGGACAGCCCAGGGCAAACAAATCCACGAGTGCAACCAACCTTCAGAACTACTCCAAGTATGGGTGCCTGCTCTCTGGGAGCAAGGCAGGCTGTTTCTGAGAAGGACTGGAGGCAGATTGTGTTATTAATAGGAAATAATCAATTTGATGTGAAGCTAAGAGACTAGAATTGGGGTCCAGGATCAGGAGATAGGGCTGGCATGAATGAGAAAAGAAAGTGAATCTGGGGTTGGAATTTCCACCATGATTTTCCAAACTCGGGTAACTGGAAAACCATGTGAACTCCAGAATCCTGGAGAGAAGAGGTTCAGATGAGCAGATTGGTCTCATCTTTTCTCCACTGTTTAGTTCAGTCGCTCAGTCGTGTCCGACTCTTTGCGACCCCATGAATCGCAGTACGCCAGGCCTCCCTGTCCATCACCAACTCCTGGAGTTCACTCAGACTCACATCCATTGAGTCCATGATGCCATCCAGCCATCTCATCCTCGGTCGTCCCCTTCTCCTCCTGCCCCCAATCCCTCCCAGCATCAGGGTCTTTTCCAATGAGTCAACTCTTCACATAAGGTGGCCAAAGTATTGGAGCTTCAGCTTTAGCATCATTCCTTCCAAAGAAATCCCAGGGTTGATCTCCTTCAGAATGGACTGGTTGGATCTCCTTGCAGTCCAAGGGACTCTCAGGAGTCTTCTCCAACACCACAGTTCAAAAGCATCAATTCTTCGGCGCTCAGCCTTCTTCACAGTCCAACTCACATCCATACATGACCACAGGAAAAACCATAGCCTTGACTAGACGGACCTTAGTTGGCAAAGTAATGTCTCTGCTTTTGAATATATGATCTAGGTTGGTCATAACTTTTCTTCCAAGGAGTAAGCGTCTTTTAATTTCATGGCTGCAGTCACCATCTGCAGTGATTTTGGAGCCAAGAAAAATAAAGTCTGACACTGTTTCTACTGTTTCCCCATCTATTTCCCATGAAGTGATGGGACCAGATGCCATGATCTTCGTTTTCTGAATGTTGAGCTTTAAGCCAACTTTTTCACTCTCCTCTTTCACTTTCAACAAGAGGCTTTTTAGCTCCTCTTCACTTTCTGCCATAAGGGTGGTGTCATCTGCATATCTGAGGTTATTGATATTTCTCCCAGCAATCTTGAGTCCAGCTTGTGTTTCTTCCAGTCCAGCGTTTCTCATGATGTACTCTGCATAGAAGTTAAATAAGCAGGGTGACAATATACAGGCTTGACGTACTCCTTTTCCTATTTGGAACCAGTCTGTTGTTCCATGTCCAGTTCTAACTGTTGCTTCCTGACCTGCATACAGATTTCTCAAGAGGCAGGTCAGGTGGTCTGGTATTCCCATCTCTTTCAGAATTTTCCACAGTTTCTTGTGATCCACACAGTCAAAGGCTTTGGCATAGTCAATAAAGCTGTGGAAAGGCTAAATTCTAGAACCTTTATCTGACAGTGGTCCTTATAGACAGAAGAGAAGAGAACTATTTTCAAATCCCACTTGCTAGATTGGTTTCCATTAGTTCTGGACTGGGCAAAATTTGTTTTCTTTGGTTCTCTTTTCCTTTCTCTCCCCAAAATATGGGTCATGTCTTAGGTCCTATCTTCTACAAAATACTTTATTTTTTAATTATGATAACAAACACATAAAATTTACCATCTTAAACATTTTGCAACCCCAAGAACTGTGTAGCCCACCAGGGAGCCTTTCTAACCCAGGGACTGAACCCATGTCTCCTGCATTGCAGGCAGATTCTTTACCACTGGGCCACTGGGGAAGCCCCCTTTAAAGTGTATATTTCAGTAATGTTATGTATATATACATTATTGTGCAATTAACCCATTTCCCTTGTGGCTTCCATGGTGGCCACACCTGCAATGCGGGAGACCCAGGTTCAATCGCTGGGTTGGGAAGATCCTCTGGAGAAGGGAATGGCAATCCACTCCAGTATTCTTGCCTGGAGAATCCCATGGATGGAGGAGCCTGGCAGGCTACAGTCCTTCTTGGGATCACAAAGAGTTGGTCACAAATGAAGCGACAAACACTACTACCTACTCCAGTATTCTGGTCTGGAGAATTCCATGGACTATAGAGTACATGGGGTTGTAAAGAGTCGGACATGACTGAACAACTTTCACAACCCAGAAACTTTTTCATCATGCAAAACTGAAACTCTGGAACTTTTAAACAACTGCTCTCATTTCCCCCTCTCCTCTATGTCCACCACCATTTCTACTTTCTGCTTCTGGGAATTTTACTACTTTGGATCCTCTTATAAGTAGAATCAGGCTTCTCTGATAGCTCGCTTGGTAAAGAATCCGCCTGCAATGCAGGAGACCTGGGTTCAATCCCTGGGTTGGGAGATCGCCTGGAGAAAAGAAAGGCTACCCCTGGCCTGGAGAATTCCATGGACTGTACGGTCCATGGGGTCACAAAGAGTTGGACATGTCTGAGTGACTTTCACTTTTCATAAGTGGAATCATGTATTATTTGTCTTCTTTATGATTGGCTTATTTCATTTAACATAATGTCCTCAAGGCTTATCCATAGGTAGCATCTGTAAATTTCCTTCCTTTATAAGGTCAAATATTCCACTGCGTGCATATACAATTTGTTTATCCATTCTTCTGTCAATGGACACTGAGGGCTATTTCTGAATAATCCTATTATGAATGTGAGTGTGCAGATCCAAGTTCTTTGTCGATATGGTAGATTGCAAAATGGCCATAAGTTATTCCCTTTCCTGTATCCATGCCCCTTTTTGATGTGTTTGTGTTTTCTCTTACCAAGAGTCAAGTTTATTTCCTTACGATTTGAATTTGAAACAGCCTGGTGACAAGCTTTGCAATAGCATAAGATAAAAGCAGTATGGTACTGCTTCCAAGTCTGAACCTTAAGAGGTCTTTTTTGGACATCTGTTTGCTCTTTTGGAACCCATGTGAACAAGCCTAGGTTAGACTATTAGAGGATGAGAGCATATGGAGCAGAGATGAGCCATCACATATGAGGCGTGAAAGATGCACATTCTACATAATGGATAGGTAGCAATCAAGGAGTCATACAATTCGAATGGTGAGTTTTATCAAAATCCATTTTGACACGATTCCAACCATTGTCAGCAGAGTTGACTTGGCAGCCATACTGGCAGATACTGAGTGAGCCCACAAGAGACTAATATAAATGTTCAGCTGAGCCCAGCCCAAATTGCTAACCCACAGAACTATGAGCTAGACAAATGGTTGTTGTCTTAAGCATTTTTGATTGGCTATGCAGCAATTAATAACTAATACACATTACTTCTCCTTCAACTATATGCATTCTTCCTCAGAGATCGAATCCAATTGCATAAGGACTTCAATGATCACTACCATACTGAATGACTCAATTCACTCTTCCCACCTTTGCTCAGCTCTATCTTGAATTTGGAATGCCATATTTAATACTCCATCTGGATATCATGTGTAATACTCTAAACTTACTATCTGGAAAGCTGGATTTGTCATCCAATATCAAGCCTTATATACTCTATTGATACTTCTTTTCTGTTTGTGGTACTACCATTCTTTCAGTTAACCAGTGAAACCTCAGTGCTATCTCTGATTCCTCTCATTTCTTCCCTTAGTCAGTCAGATGACAGTTTTCAAAGTTATTTTTTACCATATTTCCTCACTTTATAGAACTACTCACTCATCAAAACTTCCTCATTATTCTGTCATCTCTGGCCTCTGCATCCTCAGATTGATCTGATACACTGATTTAATTTATTTTTGAAATAATTTGTTTCCTTTACATGCACTTTGCTGCTAAATAAGGGAAAGGACTTTGGATAAGGGTGATTTGTTTGGGGAAGGAGTGAAGATCACATGAACACAGTACCTCTGAAACTTTACCATGTATGTGGATTGAACTGCCAGGGAATCTTGTTAACCATGCAGGTTCTGGTTCTCATACACTGATTTTGGATTCATTCTTCTAAGATAGAGTGATGAGTTCACTTCACAGGTTTATTCATTACAAGCATATTTTCCTTGGATGTGTGTGCTCAGTCGTGTCTGACTCTTTTCGACCCCATGAACTGCAGCCTGTGAGGCTCCTCTGCCCACGGGATTCTCCAGGCAATTAGACTGGAGTAGGTTGCCATGCCCTCCTCCAGGGGATCTTCCCACCCAAGGATTAAACACGCATCTCTTTTGTCTCCTGCACTGGCAAGCAGGTTCTTCACTGAGCCACCTGTTTTCCTATTTCTACTGATTTGAACATCTGGGTCATCTCCACTGATTCATTCCACTGATCATTTTTTTTTTTTTCCTCTTGAGTGTGGGTCGGGTTTTCCTGTTTCTTCCTACATCTAATAATTTGAGATTGTATCCTAGATATTGTAAGTGACATGTTCTAGAGACTCTGGTTCTGTCCTGCTCTTCGAAAGGAAAATTTGTTTGTTTTTGCAGGCAGTTAACTTGGTTGAGCTCAAATTCCAAACTGTCTCCCTCATGGTGGGCAGCAGCTAAAATCAAAGTTCAGTGTTTTTTTTTAAACCTTACCTGGGTTTCTTGGAGTCTTCACTGTACATGTGTGCAGAGATTTAGGCAACATTTCAATACAGAACTTAAATTGCTTCCTTTCTGTCCCTCTCCATTCGCAGAGTCCTCCCCCCAACCCATCTCCAAATTCTATCCTCTGATTCTTTAGTCCAATAAAACTTCAGATTTAGCAGCCCTCCTAGGTGTAGACTGGAACTTGCCTTCAGGCAAAAAGCTGTAAAATGAATATGGCAAACTCACAAGGAGTTGATGCCATCCTTCAAGGGATGACCTCCCTCTAGTACCTTCCTGCTTGTTTGCTTTCCAGTGTCTTCAGGTAAGATTAAAAAAAAATCTTGTCTAGGATTTAGAGTTGTTATCTAGAGAAGGGTGGTCACAAAGGAGCTACTTTCACATTATCAGGAACAGAATTACCCCACAGATTTAAAAACTTCCATGATTCTCCATGGAAATCTGTGGACCAAATCTAGGATTTGGTATCTATTATAGGATATCTATTATAGGTTCTCTCCGGAGAAGGCAATGGCACCCCACTCCAGTACTCTTGCCTGGAGAATCCCATGGACGGAGGAGCCTGGTAGGCTGCAGTCCATGGGGTCGCTAAGAGTCGGACACGACCAAGTGACTTCACTTTCACTTTTCACTTTCATGCACTGGAGAAGGGAATGGCAACCCACTTCAGTGTTCTTGCCTGCAGAGTCCCGGGGACAGGGGAGCCTGGTGGGCTGCCGTCTATGGGGTCACACAGAGTCTGACACGACTGAAACAACTTAGCAGCAGCAGCAGCATAGGTTCTCTCTAAATGGATCACCTGTGCTTCCCCACTCCTGCTAAGCACTTTCCTTTCTCTGAACTTTGTTCACTCTGTTCCTTTCTATTAAATGCCCTTCTCATCTCTGCCTATCAAAAT
>SJXQ01007135.1:97699-116217 GCA_006408695.1 Aepyceros melampus | reverse complement strand
TCTCTATTCTACTTGATCAACACTTTCTCCAGATTGATCTTATCTAGGTTCATGGATTTAAATACCATCTATATGCTAATGGTTCACAAATCTGTAACCTCAACCTTTATGCCTCCACTGAGCTCCAGATTTGTGTGTGTAACTGTTTACTTGATATCTCCACTTGATATTCTTACTTGATATCTCCACTTGATATTCCACAAGGCTAGGAATCATCTCCAATTCCTACAGTCCCCTTACACTCCATCTACAATCCATCAGGAAGTACTTTGGCTCTATCTTCACAATAGATCTTGAATCTGTTCATTTCTCTCTAGCCCTCTGGCTATCATTGGAATTTTTAAAAAATTATGTATTTAATTAATTTATTTTTTTGGTTGTGCTGGGTCTTCGTTGCTGCTATCACTGGAATTTAAGTCAGCATGATCTCTCACCTGGACTCTTCCAGGTGCCCTGAGAGGTGTTCCTGCTCCCACTCTTGAAAGTGAAAGTGGAGTCGCTCAGTCGTGTCCGACTCTTTGCGATCCCATGGACTGTAGTCTACCAGGCTTCTCTGTCCATGGGATTTTCCAGGCAAGAGTACTGGAGTGGGTTGACATTTCCTTCTCCAGGGGATCTTCCTGACCCAGGGATCAAACCCAGGTCTCCTGCATTGCAGGCAGATGCTTTACCCTCTGAGCCACCTCCTTATAATCCCTCTTCCACCTTGCAGCCATGGTGAACTTTTAAAAAAGCAAACCAGATCATGTTACCCTCTTGCTCAACCATTCTTGCCTTGCCAAAGCACTTAAAGTCCAAACTCCTTCCTACGGCCTACATAGTCTTATGTGATTTGAACCCTGCCTACCCCTTTGACTTCATCCCCTATCATTCTCCCCTTTTCTCATTACACTCTGCCCACATTAGCCCTACTTCTATTTCTTGATTTCATCACTCTCAAAAAAAAAATTTACTCGTTGTCTGTCTTCCCTGTTGGACTGTCCTTTCTGCGAGGGCTGGGACTTTTCCATAAGTTTTTCTTGGAAAAGGAATGAATTCAACATCAATGCACCGTTTCCACAAAGCCTTTCCTGTACTTCTCAGAAGGCAGTATACTCTCATTTTCCTTGAATTTTGTGTCCACATCTCTTTTAACATTTACCACTTCCTATCTCATGTAATAGTCATTTGTGTATGTATTTTATCTTCCCAAACTAACTGTGATATCAGAATGGACAGAATCCCTGCCTGATTCATCTGAATATTCCCCACGTGGCCTACTATAAAGCTTTGCACAGAGCAATGTTGATAAATGTTGAGCAAAATGAATAAATAACCACCTCAATATTTATTTCTATTGAAAGGGAGTATCATTAACACTAAAAACAGTGCCAACAACTGTCTCGGTTAGGCTGTTGCTAAATTCCTTTGAAATTAACAAAACACAATTCACTAATGTCTATTTTATGAAATGTTTTAAGTGGTTTGTAGGGTTTTAGTGCTTCATTAGAAATGGTGGAAACTACTGAAGTATTGTGATTGAGATGCATTTGAACAAACTGCCTAAAATGTTCATGCAACCAATATATCTAAATGTTCTAAAAACATACCAATGAGTCATGACTAATTCAACTAGCAGAAATTTGTGGGTACATTCTATATAATGGATAGGTAGCAATTATGCAGTCATACTCATAAAGTTTGAATGGTGAGTTTTATCAAAATCCATTTTGACATAATTCCAGGTCCTGAAATGGAAAAGTTTTCACTTTAATTATACAAATCTCAGATCTGAAACTTAAAAAGACTGCTTTTCATGATCTCATCTTTCTCCTTGGCTCAATTTTACTTATTCTTTCTAGTTTCCCAGCCCTTGCTGCTGAACTATTATTTTCCCTGGTACTGTTTCAAGCTTCTACTCAGCATCTAAACTCCTTCACCAAGCTCATTAATGTCATAACATCTTCACCTCAGAGAGAAATACATTTTTATGTTTTTTTTTTTTCATCTCATACAACTGTTCATAAGTTTTATCGCCATAGTTTGCTGGCCATTTTTAGCACCTTTTACTGCTTTATTAACTTTTTATAGAAGCGAGACCAATGTTTTTACTGTGGATTATTTATTTGGGGATGACTTTTTACTTGTTTCCATTTTCTCTACTTTTATATTCTGTACATATTCTGTTGTATTTTGCTCAGGTTCAACAAAGAAGAGTTTTAGTAAATTGAAAAGAGACATTGAAGCAAAACCAACACAGAAAAATATGTGACTAAAACCTAAGTGACCAAGGTAGATGAAATGCAAAGTTAAGATGCTGCTATTCTTGAACTGCAAAAGACATTGCTCATAAACGACATTGTGGAACAAAGTATTAAATCATTCAAGGCCATTGATGTCATTGTTATCTGCACGAAAACATCATGCAGATGGTGAATAATCTTTTCTCTCTTCAAGTTATTTTATATAAGAATTTCCCCCTTCTCGTACAAAGGTTCTATTCTACTCAGTTTTTAATCCCAGTGGTTAACCCTGATGACTCGGATGGTAAAGCTTTTAGAGTAGTGCACAAAAGTCTAGGCAACATGAAGTGAAGCCAAAGTATTGCTCTTTTACTCTGCTCAATGTTGTGTGGGAGCCTAGATGTGAGGGGAGTTTGGGGAAGAATGGATACATGTATATGTGTGGCTGAGTTCCTTCGATGTTCACCTGAAACCATCACAACATTGTTTGTTAATCATCTATATCCCAAAACAAAATAAAAAAATTTTAAAGTATTGCTCTTTTGTCTTTGTACCAGAGGAGGCTTATCAGTCAGGATGCTTTCAACTGCAAAGAGCTGAAGACCCAACTAAAAGAAGCTTAATGATCAAGGAAATTTATTATTTTATATAAGAAGAGAAATAAAGGCAGAGAGATTGCAAGGTTAACTGATTCAGTGACTGACAATGTTACTAAAAGCCCAGGCTCTTTCTATATTTTTGCTCTACCATTCTCAGAGAATTGGTTTGCTCCTCAAGCTTGTCCCATCATGGATGTAAGATGGTCACAGCAGTTCCAGCTGTCATATGCAGGCAACAGAAATTTGTGTTTCATAGCTCTGTTGGCGAGAAGTCCAAAGTCAGTTTTTGGCAGGGTTGGCTCCTTCTGGAGCTTTTGAGGGAGAATATTTCATGCTTTCCTCCTTGTTTTTGCTGGTTGCCAGCAACTCTAGCGTTCCAGGCTTGTAGATGCATCTCTCCAATACATGCCCTGTCTTGACATGGAGCTCTTGCTTGTGTGTCTGTGTGTTCTCATATGGCCCTCCTATAAGGACACCAGTTGTTGGACTTACGGCCTTCCTAATCCAGTATGACTTCCTGTTAACTAATTATATCTGCAAAGACCCTGTTTTCATGTAAAGTCACATTCTGAAGGCCTGGATGGACATAAACTTGGGGGTGGGTGCCATTCAATCCAATATAGTGGTAAATGCTTTCTAGACTCATTTGACCTTTGACAACGTAGTGTGAAAGAAAGAATTTTTCTCAGGGAAAGTCAGTAGCCTGTCTTAAGGGAAGTGATATGAAGAACATTTTAATGAACTTCCTTCATTATTAAAAAATTACACTCTCATACATAAGTATTTAATACATTCCTCTACATACAACTCTGTTAAACCTATTTTATTTTTGAAGGACTCCTTTCCTATTCTTTGAATATATTATAAGTGCTGTGCTGCTCTTTGTTTAATGTTCATGGATGTGTGAGACGACATGAATACTGTAGGTAGCAGACAGCTTGCTTTACAGTGATGATTATTGACAAATATACATTTGATAAGGTTTCAAGGAAATTATTTTAAAAGAAAGAAAAATAGAAAAAGCAAATCTTGATTTGATAATATTTAGCAATGCAATATAATTTCCCCAAGTGTGTTCAATCGGATGTAAAGTTCTTGATGCAATCTTCTGCAAGGCTTTTTCCCTCCATACACATAAACTCAAGGAAACCAATTCTTTTTTAAAAATTAATTTATTTATTTTAATTGGAGGCTAATTACTTCACAATATTGTAGTGGTTTTTGCCATACATTGACATGAATCAGTCATGGGTGTACATGTGTTCTCCATCCTGAACCCCCTCCCACCTCCCTCCCCATCCCTCCCTCTGGGTCATCCCAGTGCACCAGCCCTGAGCACCCTGTCTCATGCATTGAACCCAGACATTTTTAATGTATCATGGTTTTTAATTCCTCAGAGAACTTACTACTACCCATTTTGTCCTGTTTTTATTTTTTCTTTATTTTTAATTAATTAATTTATTTTAATTGGAGGCTAATTACTTCACAATATTGTAGTGGTTTTTGCCATACATTGACATGAATCAGTCATGGGTGTACATGTGTTCTCCATCCTGAACCCCCTCCCACCTCCCTCCCCATCCCTCCCTCTGGGTCATCCCAGTGCACCAGCCCTGAGCACCCTGTCTCATGCATTGAACCCAGACTGGCGATCTAAAGGAGACCAATTCTTAAATATCTCTGGCACTATTATTGCTCTACCCTTAGATATTAGAATGAACACAGATTTTAACATGCTGGGCTCTCAGGGTAAAAACTGATGAGTAATTCATTAGGGTTCCATGGAAAATTGGTGAACTCAGACCACTTCCCGGCATTGCCGGAAGGAGCAGGAAAGAAGGTAGGTGAGTAAGAAGCAAGTTAATGTCATAGAAAACTCCTTTTTGGTCTTTGTGACAAATAAGGATAATGTCATATTCTTCCCCTAGAGAGTCTAGAGGAGTTGGTGGATAAATTGTCACAAATATAAAATCAGCCTGTTCTGTTATGTAAAAATCACCATGTTTATAATTATGCATTTAAGATCTTCCACATTCCAATGTAAGGCCCATGAGATGAAGGACTAAGTTTGCCTTATTTACTTTTGTGTCCCCAGAGCCTGGCACAGTGGCAAGCAAAGGGAGACAGTGAATTGAAATAGCAAGGGTCTTAACTCCTATGGGTATGGGTAACTCCACTACTAAATATTGAATGATATTTCCTGGTACCCTATCAGAAATGCTGACTTTTTAGATGATGAATGAAGCTGACACTGCAAGGTATTCCCAAGTAACCATTCTCCTCATCTTTAGTTGGGAACATGGCCACTCCAATGATGACTCCATTTCCTGGTTTCCCTTGCAATTCAGTGTTAACAATGGGACACTAGCAGAAATGAGGTGTGGCAGTTTTCAAGAATCTTCCTTAAAAGATGGCCAGTGTATGATCTTTGCTTCTTATCTTATTTTCCCTTTCTTCATCTTGCTGCCCAAAGCACAGGCATGTGGGATCTTAGTTTCCTTACCAGGGATTGAACTTGCACCCCCTGCATTGGCAGGCAGATTCTTAACCACTGGACCACCAGGGAAGTTCCTCTAGTCACTATTTTAGACCACAGGGATGAGGGCCACATCCTACAGTTATAAGGAACTTGTGTTCTTGAGGACTTGGTGAAGCAGCACTGCTATAGCAGTCCTGGATGGATGACTTCTTAATTTTTATGTGAGAGAGAAATAAATTTTAACCTTGTTTAAACCACAGTTACTTTGAGTCTTTGTTACTTGCTACCAAATCTAATTTAATTGATAGATAGAAATAAGATTTTAAGATATTATATCTGGAAGATGACTCAGTGGGAATTCACCACTCTTATTTGACAGCTGATGTTCAAAGTGGTTAAGTCATATCCCCAGATCACAAAAGCAGAATGAAGGTGAAGTCAGGTGTAAAATCCAGTTGACTTTAGATCTTGTTTTCCTACTTCATGTTGCCTATTTAATGATTCACAGCTAGCAAAATCATTTGTAACCTGATTCTTATTTTTCCATTGATTTTAGTTACAAAATTGCAAGTATTAACAGTCACAAATAAATCATCTTTTAGTGAATCGACTCGAATATTTGGTGAAAAAGGAAATGTTTCTTTGGTACCTACTGATCCCTTAGCTACATGCTTGAAAATCTGTTTATGAGGACATTAAACTTGGCTAATACAGCTGAATTATAAGATAATGCTTTACAACTGGTATAGTCACATACAATATCATCTACCCTAACTTGAAAATATTTAGATATTATTCTAGGATGATATAGAAAAATTTATCAAGTCTGTATGTCACATTTATCAATAAGATATTTTTTGTGGACTGTATAATAAAAGCTGAACAAGGAGGTCATGACGCAGTTTCCAGAAATTATTACCTTGCAAACAAGCTCAGGTACTATGAGAAATCATTAGCTATAACAATGTATAAAGAGTAATCAAGAACAGAGGCATGGACTTCTCTAGCTGAGCTCTGGTTATTAGTCAAATAGTTCATGCCCCACTTCTTATTAGTATAAATTTCTCAAACTATCATTGTCAGATATCAATCAGAGATCATATACAAAATGATAATTCTTCTCTAACCAAAGATTGGTTTGAGATTGGTGCCTCCCATCACAGTTAATAACAATATATAACTATATATATTTAAACTATATTTAACTATATAAAACAATAAAAATATTTCCAAGAGACTGACTATGGAATCTCTGTGTCTGGCATGATAACCTTGTTTGATTCTAACAATTTAGAATTTGTGGGAATTTCATTGTATTTACCTTGAACAACCTTAACTTTAAGTAATAATGCAGTATAGAAATATAGAGAGGAGCACATATATCTTTATCTTCTCTGGTGTGGGAGAATGTTAAAAGACATGAGCTGCACTAGGACAGTAATTTGTCAACATTTTGAGGTCAGGATCCCTTGAGAATTTGATGAAATTTATGGATCTATCCCAAGAAAATATATTCAAGGTAGCAGATATATATCGGAATTATCTCCATGGTACCTTTCTTCTGGAAACTCCTTTTCCATCCACTTGGTTTATCATAGGAGTCCCAGTGCTGGTAAAATATGAGCTCATCCCTGGCTGCACCTGATTGGTGTTGGTTTTCACTTGACCCAAATCAAGTCAATTACAGTGTGAGCTTAGGACTTTTTAGAACAGGAAAGGAGAAAGAAGACCAATCTCTATTTAGATACTGGAAAAAGTAAGATGTAAAGTTCTGAAGTAGTTATTAGCCATGCTTTTCTTCACGTGGAGAAAGTCACTTTGCAGCAAGGGAGAAGAATAAAGCCAACGAGCAGTGAGAAGTATGATAGAATTCACAAATGTATCTTTTATTTTAGTCATTTTTAAGGCACCATCAATCGCATTTCTGACTTTGAATTCTGTGAGAAATCTTTATCCCAATTTCCTCTTTCTACTTGAACTGTTTGAGTATTTTTGAACTTCCAGAGGTACAAGCTGGGTTTAGAAAAAAGCAGAGGAACCAGAAATCAAGTTGCCAACATTTGTTGCATCATAGAGAAAGCAAGGGAATTCCAGAAAAACATCTATTTCTGCTTCATTGACTACGATAAAGCCTTTGACTCTGTGGATCACAACAAACTGTAGAAAATTCTTAAAGAAATGGGAATACCAGATCATCTTACCTGTCTCCTGAGGAACCTGTATGCAGGTCAAGAAGCAACAGTTAGAACTAGACATGGAACAATGGACTGGTTCAAAATTGGGAAAGGAGCATGACAAAGATGCATATTATCACCCTGCTTATGTAAATTCTATGCAGGGTACATCATGTGAAATGCCAGGCTGGATGAATCACAAGCTGGATTCAAGATTGCCAGAAGAAATATCAACAACCTCAGATATGCAGATGATACCACTCTAATAGCAGAAAGTGAAGAAGAACTAAAGGACCTTCTGATGAGGGTGAAAGAAAAGAGTGAAAAAGCTGGCTTAAAACTCAACATTCAAAAACTAAGATCATGGCATCCAGTTCTATCACTTTACAGCAAATAGAAGGGGAAAAAATGGAAGCAGTGATAGATTTTATTTTCTTGGGCTTCAAAATCACTGTGGATGGTGACTGCAGCTATGAAATTAAAAGACAACTGCTTATTGGAAGGAAACCTATGACAAAGCTAGACAGTGTGTTAAAAAGCAGAGACATTACTTTGCCAATAAAGGTCTGTCTAGTCAAAACTATGGTTTTTCCAGTAGTTATATATGGATGTGAGAGTTGGACCATAAAGAAGGCTGAGCACCAAAGAATCGATGTTTTTGAATTTGGGGGCTGGAGAAGACTCTTGAGAGTCCCTTGGACTGCAAGACCAAACCAGTCTATCTAAAGGAAATCAACCCTGAATATTCACTGGAAGGACTGATGCTGAAGCTGAAGCTCCAAAACTTTGGCCATCTGATGCAAAGAGCCAACTCATTGGAAAAGACCCTGATGCTGGGAAAGATTGAAGGCAAAAGGAGAAGAGAACAGCAGAGAGTGAGATGTTAAATAGCATCACTGACTCAATGGACATGAGTTTAAGCAAGCTCCGGGAGATGGTGAAAGACAGGGGAGCCTGGTGTGCTGCAGTAACTGAATAACAACAACAATCTGCAACAGAGACAGTGCTACTTATGACACAGGGTACATGTGAAACTGTCCCCTCAGTATCAGGGGATTAACCAGTGGTTAAGGACTCCACATATTAGTGTAATTACTTGTGACCAAATGGATTTTGCTAATTAGATATGAATCATCTATTAAATGAATTATCAATAAATTCAATATGTCTCATACTTACAGAAGTCTGCTGGCAGATTATGTGATCATATATGTGTATGAAACAAAACTTTGTTTCATTAGCAGTATCCTACAATTCAGCTTTCTCCTATTTCATACTTCTCCATCTGTATTTATCAAGATTTTTAAAAAGTTTTAAGTGCTTTTAACATTAGTGTATTGATTTCCCTTTCGAATATAAAATGAGAGAGAAAAGAAACTATAGATGTCACTTTATTTCCTCCTGCTCTAGGAAGCAATCAGGTCCCAGCAAACCATAAAATAAAATTTATAAGAGTCTGGTTTATGAACCAGAATGAAAATTTTATTAATTTATAGAGAGGTACAGGCGGTGCTTTCCTGGTGGCTCAGATGATAAACAATCTGATTGCCAATGTAGGCGACTTGGGTTTGATCCCTGGGTCAGGAAGATCCTCTGGAGAAGGGAATGGCAACCCACTTCAGTATTCTTGCCTGGAGGATTCCATGGACAGAGGGGCCTAGTGGGCTACAGTCCATGGGGTTGCAAAAAGTTGGACACAACTGACTGACTAACACTAATAGGTGGCACAGTGTTAAAGAATCCGCTGCCAGTGCAGGGAATGCAAGGGACGTGGGTTTGACCCCTGGATGGGGAAGATCCCCTGGAGAAGGAACCTACTCAAGTATTCTTGCCTGGGAAAGTCCGTGGACAGATGAGCCTGGCAGACTGCTGTCCACGGGGTCATAAAGAGTTGGACACAACTCAGTGACTGAGCGCGCACACACACACACACACACACACAATTTTCTAGTGATCTGAACCACATCAAAGTCTTCTCTCCAAGATACTCCCTTCCTACTATAGCGAGGAACTATCTTATTTATTGGAAGTTCATGCTGATGCAGATGGAATTACAGAGGGAAGAAATCAATAAGAAATCAATCAATAATCAAGATGATAAGAGATCCAGGCTTTGTTATATCCTAATGAACTAATCTTCTCAAAAACAGAATAGTAGTCTCTGGAAAAGTTCTAGATATCCTTCTCTTTGAACTGACAATTTTTTTCTTGGTGACATCTATTCTGATGGATGGATCCCACCCAGCTACCTTCTTGAGTTGTATTAATTTTCATCAGAGATGTTGCCATCTCTTGGATTTTTTGACTGATTCACTGTTCATGTCATTCCTGGCTTTTGTCTTTACCTCCTGGGTCTGGAACTCTTTATTACTTGCCAGGTACAGCAGATTTGACCAGGAGAAGGTCCACAGAAAGCTGAATATTGAAAGCAACTCCAATCCCCGTAATTAAAATTTAGTGAAACTAAAAGGAAAAACATGGAACCACTTATGCAAATTCTAAGATCACAGCCTGAGAATAAACTTGTAACCTAATTCTGAAAGGAGAGACTAAGCTCTTGGAGGATGGAATAATTCTCTTCAGTCAAGTCTGCTCCCATTTCATTTACACAAGGCCTCCCCTCCTATAAATAGGTAGACGTGAGAGAATCTCCATGCTAAGAGATATTGCCTTTTGTTTGCAGTAGAGTAGGAGCTACACACAGTATTTCATCAAAGAAATTCTGTCAAAATCTCGAGGCTCCCCATATTTCCTGCTTTAAAATATTATACTTCTTTTCTTACTATCCTCTTGCTTGCATAAATGCTCTTGTGTTTTCAAAAGAAGGCATTTATAGGCTTTAGAAATGTACATGGGTTGTGACATTTGTAGCTGAGGTCTGACATTTAGATGGGTTCATTCTCAAAACATGTCTTTCAAAATTAACATAGGAGTCAAGGAAAAATAGAGAAAAGCGACACTACATACACTTCAGGGTTTCACTTTAGACATTAAGTAGGAATTTAATTGATTGAAAATTTTAAAAAAATGTCTGAAACAGAGTTTTTGTGAGTAAACCGTCTTAGAAGTCAATCTTTCAGCCTCAGTCAAACCTTCAGATGACTGCAGCCCAGGGTGATATCTTGATGGCAATCTCAAGAGAAACCAGGAGCCAGAATCTCCCAGCTAAATGACTGACAAATCCCTGACCAACAGAGATTGTGAGATAATAAATGCTTGTTGTTGCTTTAAATTGCTAAAGTTGAGGTAATTTGTTATGCAGCAATAGAAATTGGACAGGTAATCTTGCCCAAAGCTACTTCTCTGACTGCACCTTATATCTCTGTTCCCATTGCCCACTGACTCTAGCAATGGTAATCTTTTCAGTATTTATTGACTCATTAAGCATGTCTTCTGCTCAGAATCTGTATTCTTACTGTTTCTTCTGCTTGGATTCCATGTCCCCAGCTTTCTACATTATTCACTGCCTCAATTCACTATGTGCAAGTAAGAAGACACACATTTCAAAAATCAATAGTTTTTCTCTTTTCTAGCAATAAGTACCTAAAACAGGAAATTAAAAAAAAATCTTTTCTATTCATAGTACTGAAAAAACCCACATGAGATTCATAACAGAAAGCTAACAAGAAAGGTTCAGAACTGGTACAAAAGGCTAATAAATTCAAACTGAAGGTTCATAAAATAAGATCTGATCAAATGGAAAGACACTTTAATCTTGGAGGAGACAATATAAAAAAACTCAATTTTCTCTAATTAATAATATTAATTTAATTAGTTATAGTTAGAAAGCAATAGTTGAACTTTCATACATTTTTTAACTGAATAAAATATCCTTTTTTTCTTGGATGGAAGAATAAATGTCTGAGAAGAGTCAAGGCATTTTTTGGGATATATTACAATAAAGGGGAAACATTTTGCCAGATGAGAGAACATATTATAAGACCCAATCAATATGGTAATTGAATAAGAATAAACAAATGCTTCAATAGAAAAAAATAGTCCAGAAAAAATTCTAACACATTTAAGAATTTAGCAATGACAAGTAATTCTGGGAGAGAATGGAGAGTTGTGAGAGAGAACAGACAATTGTATGAGAAACATGGAATTGTGTAAGAGGGAATTTTGAGAACTGAGAATTGTGGAGAGACAAGAAATTGTGGGAGAATTGTGAGAGTGACAAAAGCTGTGATAGATGTAAGGAATTTTGGAAGAGACAAAGAACTGTGGGAGAAACCAGAGAGTTATGTGAGACAATGGGGAAATTTGAGAGAGACAGGGATTTGTGGGAGAGGATAGGGAACTATAGGACAGAATGAGGAATTGTGGAAGAGGCAGAACTGTGGAAGTAAATGAAGAAATGTGGGAGGAATAAGGAATTGTGGGAGAGAATGGAAAATTGTGGGAGACATAAGGAATTGTGGGTGAAATCAGAGAATCTTGGGAGAAAATCAAGACATGTGTGAGATACAGGGACTTGTGGGAGGGAATGAACAATGGTGGAGGAGATGAGGAATTGCAGAATTGTGGAGAGAGAAAGAATTGTGGGAGACAAAAGGAAGTGTGCGTGAAACCAGAGAATCTTGGTGGAAAATGGAGAAACATGAAAGAGACAGGAAATTGGGAGAGAATGAAGAATATTGGGAGATATAAGGAACTTAGGGAGAGACAAGTAACTGTGGGAGAAATCAGAGAATTGCGGAGAAACTAGAGGATTTGGGAAGAGACAGGAAATGTGGGAGAGAATGGAGAATTTTAAGAGGAGAAGGGTGACATATGGGAGAAGGACGGACTATTTTTAAGACATGGGGCAGCATAACTAGCCTGTGCATCTAGAAGAAAATAAAACGAGACCTTATACATTGTACACCCTAACATATTTAAGATGGATTAAGCACAAGTGATAAAAATAAAATAATAAACATCCTGTGAGAAAGTCTAGGCAACTACACAGTTGGGGTGGGTTAAGCTTTCTTAAGTAAAACTGAGCTCAGATATATTTGACTTTATAAAATTGTAAAAATGTCCTTAACTTTAATGGACTAACAATATATTTGGGAAAAAATAGCAACATCAGACAGACATAATAATATAATTTAATAAAAAGAACTTATAAACTCAATGTAAAAGTGGGTAGAAGATTTAAAAAGGCAATTATTTCAAAACTTTCTTGAAAATAATTATTTGAGCTAAGTTCTTGAAGGAACACACATTTTTATAGAACTGAAGAGCATTTAAAAAGTTTAGATTAATAAACTTACACTTTATATACTTCAACAAGGTTTTTTGTTTGTTTGTTTGTTTTTTGTAGAATGGGCAATCTGAAGATGAGTATCCAAAAAAAGTGCAGTTATGGGACCTAAGCTTTCTGCATTTCTATTTTATACATACAATTTCTCTGCCTATAGAAAAAACAGGCCAAAGTGCAAATCCAGATGGTCAACAGCACATGAAAAGATGCTCTTAGCAAAGGAAAATGCAAATGAAGGTAACAAAGACACACTGCTCAAGGAACAGGTACAAATTTTAAAGTATCTATAACTCTTATTGTTGGTTGGGTTCAGGCGAAAGGACACTCATTCATTGTTGGATGAAATTTGACCTGCTACAGCTTTTTGCAAGATAATCTGGCAGCATCTATTAAGACTAAAAATATCCAAAGCATTTGACCTAGTCATCCCTTTTCAGTGTATCCAGCTCTTAGGAATTAAAAGCAACAATTGTAAATACACACACACACACACACACACACACACACACATTGCTTATACCAGCAGAAGATTATCAAAGTAAAAGCCCATCAATAGGAAATGGTGAATAAATTATAGTATATCCACCATTGGAATATTGTAAAATCAGTTATTTTAAAAATGAATCAGAGGTATACCATTTTACTTGGACATTTCCAAATGGTGTTTTTGAATGAGAAAACCAAGATGCCGAAACACACTATAATATAAATCTTTCTTTATAAAATAATGACCAAAAAAACCCCCTCAAATGTATGTGCAGGTGTGTATGTGTCTGTGTAGATAAGTAAGTAAAATATGCACTTGGAGAAAATACATATAGATAGAGACTATTTTGCTATTATGGATTATTTGGAAGGGGGATATTTGCCAGAGAGGCAGGCAAGAAAGAGAGAGAGGGAAGCCAAGTTGAATGGGCAAAGAAGAAAAAAAGACTGCACCAAAAATTCAAATGTATATGATATGATCAGATGTATGCATTTTTATAAAATTATATTTGTGAGTATAAACATAAAAAAGCAAGTTTTTAAAATGTGAATACTGAATTTCAAAAAATTTGTTCTGAGCTCAGGGCATTATTTGAAAACATTTTTTGTAAAGGTGAATTCTTGCCATGAAATTCTTTTTATTTTTGTCTTTTCCTTTTCCTCTTTCACTACAAGCCAAAGGCCAGAAAAAAAAAAAGAAAAGAAAAGTAATGCAAAAGTTATAATTGAGTTCTGATTCTTATAAATTTTCCCTAAGGAAAGAGAATGATATTTGCCAGTGTGTCCTGAAATTTTCCACAGAGATGCCCTTTAGCAGAGGACAATAAATTCATACTTTGCATTTTCCTCTTTAATATATGTAAGTTTGTGATAATATAAAAATATTTAAATTAGTCAAATTATTTAATGTCCTGTTTGACTATCAGTTAAGCTCCTGCCTGGAAACAGATGGCACATTCAAACTGGGTAACTGAAGAGGGTGTGAGAGAGGGACTACTTACAAAAGCATTGGTGTGGAAAACAGGAAGGGATGGTGCATCACCCTGGAAGCAGTAATACTGAGAAGCTGTTACTACTGCTTGGACTGGAGGAGCGGCTGTGGGGGCTCAGCTGTACTAAGTGGCTGTCTGACAGTAGCCAGCCTTCAGCAGAGAGATGGAGCCAACCTCTAGAGATCCTGAGGAGACAGAGCTGAGGGAATCAATATCCTCTAATCTTCTGTTGATGCTCCCTATTCTTCAAGTCCAATCAGAAACCAAAAGACAAGAGAGCCCATTGATGCAGTCTCCACAGGTCAGCTTCTAGGAGCACAGAATTGGGTAGTGAGGGATAGAATGCGTATCTGAAGGGGCAGAGATTTCAGCACTCTTTTCTACAACCAATTTCTTCAGATAATTTGATGATAGGTGAAGATGAGTCAAGATATTTAATCCAAGGCTTCAATGAGCCCATGTACTTCGCCTTATACTTACGTGTATCCATCAGTATATTTGAACCACTCAGCATGAAGCCATATGATATCATCATGTGACTTAGTTACCTGCCACTCAACAGGCAGAAGAGAAACTCCTGAGTTTAAGACTCAAGACAAACTCTGAGAGCAGTTGGGAAGGATAAAAGGGAGTGAAAATTTTCTCAAGGAAGAAGGAAAAACTTGGGACATACAGTATAAGATTCAGAAGCTGTATCTCAGGAATGTAACTCAGTTCAGTTCAGTTCAGTCGCTCAGTCGTGTCCGACTCTTTGCGACCCCATGAATCACAGCACGCCAGGCCTCCCTGTCCATCACCAACTCCCGGAGTTCACTCAGACTCACCTCCATTGAGTTGGTGATGCCATTCAGCCATCTCATTCTCGGTCGTCCCCTTCACTTCCTGCCCCCAATCCCTCCCAGCATCAGGGTCTTTTCCAATGAGTCAGCTCTTCGCATGAGGTGGCCAAAGTACTGGAGTTTCAGCTTTAGCATCATTCCTTCCAAAGAACACCCAGGACTGATCTCCTTTAGAATGGACAGGTTGGATCTCCTTGCAGTCCAAGGGACTCTCAAGAGTCTTCTCCAACACCACAGTTCAAAAGCATCAATTGTTTGGTGCTCAGCTTTCTTCACAGTCCAACTCTCACATCCATACATGACCACTGGAAAACCATAGCCTTGACTAGATGGACCTTTGTTGGCAAAGTAATGTCTCTGCTTTTGATTATACTATCTAGGTTGGTCATAACTTTTCTTCCAAGGAGTAAACATCTTTTAATTTTTCTTTAAATTGGTACTCCACATGTAGACCAAAGATGATAAGTCTAGGAGTTAGAATACCTGGGTTCTAGATCTCTGCTACTCCTTATTTCTGGCACTTTGGGTAAATCATTTATTCTGTCTGAGCTTGTTCCATTCTCCATAGAAGTAGAGGGTAGGACTAAAGGCCAAAGCTTCCACTCAGTTCTACAATGTGTGATGCTATTATTTCACCCAAACAGAAATCTTAAAATGACTTGATAAAAACTGTAAAGCTGAGTTAGAAAAATTGTTCAGAACATTCAGACCAAGAGTCTAATTATGATTGCAAGCAACTTCTAATTTTCCCCTTAGGACACCTCACCATAGAATTCAGCAGGCCACTGAAACACAATAAACCAAGCATTATATCCTTAGGGAATGTTTTCATTAGGTAAAGACAATAGAGTACTTTAGGAAGACGTGGTCAAAAGCAGGGGATAATTTTTAATGTTATTAAAAAAATGTTTTCATTAGGTAATGCCGATAGAATACTTTAGGTAGAGGTGCTCAAAAGCAGGTTTCAGGTTTTTTTATATTATAGCTGAAAACCACTGAATAATCTCCGTCCTACTTATTGCAGTATCATACAGAAATCAGAAAAAAGCACTGGTAAGGATGGAAAAAAATACAAAGATGGAACCATTGCACATGATAGGCTTTTGCACCCCTTCCTACTCAGCAGAGAGAGTCACTATCTCAAGGTTACTCCTAAGTTTATATGAATGGTTATAAAAAAATATAGTAATATTCCTGGGGTATGCTAAGAAAGTGGTGACAAAAGTTGAAGTTTGACTTTTTTTTCTTATTTTTGGGTGTATTAAATGTTCTTGGAGCATTTTTACAAATTCATTCTCTCTCTCATGACTAGAGAAGAAAAATAATATCTACAAGTAGTTTTTTTTTTTTTTTTTGGTGCTGGAACTTGCTACCCAGAGTATGTCTTAATTTTAGAACAACATTGATTTAGGCCTCCTAGATTAATTCATACAAACAACGAAAAAGGAACGAATCACCAAAACGAGGGGAAGGTAGAAGCAACCTATAATTTATCAAGATATGAACATGAATAACTTTATTTTAGAGATATAAAGTCCTGAGAGTAGGGAATAATATCTATAAGCCTAGAGAGCCACTTGGAGAAGGAAATGGCACCCCACTCCAGTATTCTTGCCTGGAGAATCCCATGGACTGAGGAGCCTGGTGGGCTGCAGTCCATGGGGTCACAAAGAGTCGGACACGACTGAGTGACTTTACTTACTTACTTAGAGAGCCACTATTCTATGACAGTTATTCAGTGTTGCATGGAGGAAGATGCTCTACGATAGAATATGGCAGAGCCTGTCAGTTGACATTATGTAGTGAAAGATTAAGAAAGGTTAGGACCTGTGATTTGGTCTACCTGCTAGGTGCAGGGCAGTAGGTGTTGGGGAGAGAGAGATTTGAGTTTAGCAGAAAAGATACAACATCCAAAGGGAGTGGTAAAATCATGTTGTAATTTCAAGCAAGCAACCAGCATTAGGAGTTTGAGGAGATACTTGGGAGTTCCAATGAATGCTGAATGCCTTTAGAAGGAATCCGGGAGAGGAGAAATGGACGAATCCAGGTAGACAGGCAGTTAAAGTAAACAGGTAGTAGGGCTGCCTGCTGGAGCTTAGGAATAGGACTCTATTGGTGTGTCAGGGCTATCAAAACAAAGCACTACAGACTGGGTGACTCAAACAACGTAAACTTATTGTCTCATAGCTCTGGAGTCTAGAAGTCCAAGATCAAGGTGTTGGCAGAGTGCTTCCTGAGGAAACATTATGTAGTGAAAGATTAAGAAAGGTTAGGACCTGTGATTTGGTCTACCTGCTAGGTGCAGGGCAGTAGGTGTTGGGGAGAGAGAGATTTGAGTTTAGCAGAAAAGATACAACATCCAAAGGGAGTGGTAAAATCATGTTGTAATTTCAAGCAAGCAACCAGCATTAGGAGTTTGAGGAGATACTTGGGAGTTCCAATGAATGCTGAATGCCTTTAGAAGGAATCCGGGAGAGGAGAAATGGACGAATCCAGGTAGACAGGCAGTTAAAGTAAACAGGTAGTAGGGCTGCCTGCTGGAGCTTAGGAATAGGACTCTATTGGTGTGTCAGGGCTATCAAAACAAAGCACTACAGACTGGGTGACTCAAACAACGTAAACTTATTGTCTCATAGCTCTGGAGTCTAGAAGTCCAAGATCAAGGTGTTGGCAGAGTGCTTCCTGAGGACTGTGGGGGAAAGGGTCTCTTCCATGCCTCTCTGAAGCTTGTAGATGGATGTCATCTCCCTGTGTTTCTTTCCATTATTTTCCCTCTATGCATGTCTCTTTGTTCAAATCTCTCCATTTCATAAGGACACCAGTCATACTTGATTAGAGCCTGCCTCAATGACCTTATTTTAACTTGACTGTAAAGATGCTAGGTCCCAAATAAGGTCACATTCTGAGGTACACCAGTCAGGACTTCTACATGATTTTGATGGGGAAGGAGGGACACAATATAACCTGAAACAAAGACTGAAGAGCACAAGATGAGCCCTAGTGTGAGAAGGGATTGGGGATGACCAAGACAGTAATTCAGACAGAGACCGAGACACAACTTGGAGGTCAGAGTGGGGCCACACGATGAGCAGTTCAGTTCAGTTCAGTCGCGCAGTCGTGTCCGACTCTTTGCGACCCCATGAATCGCAGCACGCCAGGCCTCCCTGTCCATCACCAACTCCCGGAGTTCACTCAGACTCACGTCCATTGAGTCCATGATGCCATCCAGCCATCTCATCCTCGGTCATCCCCTTCTCCTCCTGCCCCAAATCCCTCCCAGCATCAGGGTCTTTTCCAATGAGCCAACCCTTCGCATGAGGTGGCCAAAGTACTGGAGCTTCAGTTTGAGCATCATTCCTTCCAAAGACATCCCAGGGCTGATCTCCTTCAGAATGGACTGGTTGGATCTCCTTGCAGTCCAAAGGACTCTCAAGAGTCTTCTCCAACACCACAGTTCAAAAGCATCAATTCTTCGGTGC
>SJXQ01007135.1:44426-95192 GCA_006408695.1 Aepyceros melampus | reverse complement strand
ACAGAGCCCTCATTTAAAATGGAGTCAGGAGGCCAGAAGGGGGAGCTCTCAGGCACTAGCACCTGAAGTCAATATCTCTTCCCTATAGGAAGAGATATTACCCTTGTATATCCAAGGGGAAAAAGGTTAATACTTCACACCAAGTGAGAGGAGGAAGAATTTCTCCCTGCCCAGCAATAGCCCAGTCAATGAGAGCTTGTCATAACTCAGCCAATGAAAAGCCTCTATATTTGGAACTTCCATGTTCCTCCAATGGGCTCTTTTTTTTTTTTTTAAGCCCTGATGGTCAAGTCTTGTATTTATTTATTTTTGGCTGTGCTGGGGTCTTTGTTGCTGTGTGGGGACTTTCTCTAGTTGGGGCTAGCAGGGGCTACTCTTCGCTCTTTGTTGAGGCGTGTGGGGTTGCTCTTCGCAGCGGCTTCTCTTGTTGCAGAGGGCTGGGGCTCAGTAGTTGTGGCGCGTGGGCTTGCTTCCACTTGCCCTGTGGAGTCTCCCTGGAGCAGGGATCGACTTTGTGTCCCCTGCATTGGCAGGCAGAGTCTCGACCACGGGACCACCCGGAAAGTCCACCAATGGACTCTATCTGCAACAGCTGTTCCCAACTCCCTCTTTTCCTGTATTTAAAAAAAAAAAAAAAAAACATTTTTTTTTTTTCTTTTTCTCAAGACTTACTGCTTCATCAAGGATTTTATGTCCTGAATTGAAGTTCTTTGGTGTTCCCAAATAAACCCATTTTTCTGCTGTCTTATTGTTCTATATTAACATGGGCATATTCAGCAGGTGAACATCCCAGTTATCCTAAAGCCAGTCCCACACAGCTTGCATCAGAACATACCAGCTGTCTCATGTGTGATGTTCATTTGGGATTTATAGGGACAGTCAGATAGCCTCCCTTCTCAGGGTAAACAGAATTTATGTTGGCTTTCACTCACCAGACTGGTGTTTCCTTGGGAATAACCTACCACGTTTCTGGATCTTGTATAGCCATCTGTGATTATTCCATAGTGAGCTGTGGGTCCTACATCAACCTAAACATGCTCTTCCACTTTGCAACCTTCAAAACCAAAGCCAGTGCCATGAACATCCCAGTTATCCTAAAGCCAGTCCCACACAGCTTGCATCAGAACATACCAGCTGTCTCATGTGTGATGTTCATTTGGGATTTATAGGGACAGTCAGATAGCCTCCCTTCTCAGGGTAAACAGAATTTATGTTGGCTTTCACTCACCAGACTGGTGTTTCCTTGGGAATAACCTACCACGTTTCTGGATCTTGTATAGCCATCTGTGATTATTCCATAGTGAGCTGTGGGTCCTACATCAACCTAAACATGCTCTTCCACTTTGCAACCTTCAAAACCAAAGCCAGTGCCCCTAAATTACTCTCATAATCTATTCTACTAATGGCTCTACAGGAAGCTGATACACCAATCCACAAAATAAGGCAGATTCTTCATACTTTTCCCTCTTGTTTCAAAGTTTCTTGATTTTGCCCTCCGCCAGTGTGGACTGCCTACCTCCATGGTGACCAGAGGTATTAGAGTTGCTCTGTTTTCCCACGTAATCAATCCCTCCTTTTGGGGTAGCTTTGAGTCTAGAGGCTGAAGCTCAGACTGATAAGATATCTGAGTTTGGTTCAGCATCGAGTTCTGATTCAGCACTCTTTTAATTTCCTTTTAGTCTTTACAGGTAGTAGTAACCAAAGGACTGTGTATTTGACTTTTTTTCTTATTAGTTTGTATTTCCTATGTATCCAGTGGACCAACTCCCCATGAATTATTAACTTTTACTGTCAGTATCAATAACTTATCCTAGCACAGCAGCTGCTCCGTACTGTGCGTGACCATGTAACCACCAGGGATTAAAGGTTCCTCATATCCCATTCTTTCATCTTTCCCTCTTCCCAAACCATGTTTCACTGAGCAAAGACTGTTTTAGCAAATACCATATTTTCTTCATACAATGAAAGAACTGATTTAACTCATAATACTTCTCATACCAAATGTGTGAGGGTTTTTTCCTCACTAACAACCAATTCTCTGTTTGGCTAACACCAATTAGGTGTCTTATAATTCAATTTAATTCTGACACTAATCACTGAGTTAGCATCAGAAACCACAGATTTAAGGGTTCAGTCCCATAATTCAGACATTAGTCACAAATGGGTGGTCAGGGTACCCACAGTTCTATCTAAATTGGCTACAAATTGGGGAGTTCCTACAAACACCTCTCCAAGTTTCAATAATTCACTAGAACAACTCACTCAGGAAACATTCTTACTGTTACTGGTTTATTACAAAGGATACAACTCAGGAATAGACAAAGGGAAGACATGCATAGGGCACAGTATGGGGTGAGGGAGGGCAGTTTCCACGCCCTCTCTAAACACATGGTTCTCCCAGCACCTTGATGTGTTCACCAATCCAGAAGTTCCAATATCTAGAAAGTTTCATCTGAAATACTATTAAATGAAAAAAAAGGTAGAGCATAAAATATAAATACATGATGATTAAAAACATAAAAAAATTAAATTTCCATATGGTTCCTGAGCTTGAACTCTCTCTTCTTGACCCCAGAAAAAGGTACGAAACAGTACCATGAATCCAGAAAAAGTATATGGAGAGTTAACTATTTTTTACAACTGTATTCAGATAACGATCATCAAGGATAGAGAAAATCAGCTCAAGTGAGGAATGGATTAATGAAGAAATCAAAGAGGAAATCAAAAAGTACCTACAGACAAGTGAAAATGAAAACATAGCAATCTAAAATCTATATAACATAAAAATGAAAAAAACAGTTCTAAAGGGAAAGTTTATAGTGATACAAGCTAACCTCAGCAAACAAGAAAAATCTCATACAAACAACCTAACTTTACACCTAAAGGAACTATAAAAAGATCAGAGCAGAAATAAATGAAATGGAGAGGAAAAACAGGATCAATGAAACTAAGAGTTGGTTCTTTTTTTAGTCTTTTTTAAAGTGTGTTAGCAACTGTTTTTATTTTATTAAGATTTATTTGTTTGTGGCTGCTCTGGGTCTTCACTGTTGCACACAGGCTTTCTCTAGTTGCTGTGAGTGGGGGCTCCTCTTTGCTGCAGTGTGGAGGCTTCTCATTGCNTGTTATAAAATTAGAATGATATAAATATAATAAACTTTAAGTAAGTTACATGGTCAAAATAATGAAAATACATATAGTAGATACAGCATGAAAGAGAAAGAACTTAAAGCATGTCACCACAAATACAACAAAAATAAATAAATAAATACAAAGAAAAGAAAAACAGCAAGAAAGGAAAAGGAAAACAAAAAAGCTATAAGCTGAGAAAAACCAAACAAGCAAACAAATTGAGAGTAGTATGCATTTTGTTGTTGTTCAGGTGCCAAGTTGTATCCAATTCTTTGTGACCCTATGAACTGCAGCAGGCCAGGCTTCCTTGTCATTCGTTATCTCCTGAAATTTGCTATCTCTTGAAATTTATCTCCTGAAATTCATGTTGGTTGAGTTAGTAATGCCACTCAATCATCTCATCTTCTGTTGCCCTCTTCTCTTGCTCTCAATCTTTCCCAGCATCAGGGTCTTTCCCAATCAGCTGGCTCTTCCCAACAGGTGGCCAAAATACTGGAGCTTCAGCTTCAGCATCGGTCCTTCCAATGAATATTCAGGGTTGATTTCCCTTGGATTGATTGATTTGATCTCCTTGCCATACAAGAGACTCTCAATAGTTTTCTCCAGCACAACAGTTTGAAGGCATCAGTTAGTTCCTCAGAGTTCAGCATTCAGCCTAATGGTCCAACTCTCACATCCATACATAACTACTGGAAAAACCATAGCTTTGACTGCATGGACCTTTGTCAGCAAAGTGATATCTCTGCCTTTTAATACATTGTCTAGGTTTGTCATAGCCTTTCTTCTAATGAGACAGTGTTTTTTAATATTAGGGCTGCAAGACAATAACCCCAGTGATTTTGGAGCCCAAGAAAATAAAGTCTGTCACTGTTTCCATTTGTTCTCCATCTATTTGACATGAAGTAATGAAACTCTTCATTCCAATCCCAAAGAAAGGCAATGCCGAAGAATTTCAAACGACTTCACAATTGTACTCATCTCACACACTGCCGAAGTAATGCTCAAAATTCTCCAAGCCAGGCTTCAGCAATACGTGAACCATGAACTTTCAGATGTTCAAACTGGTTTTAAAAAAGGCAGAGAAACCAGAGACCAAATTGCCAACATCCGCTGGATCATTGAAAAAGCAAGAGTTCCAGACAAACATATATTTATGCTTTATTGACTATGACAAAGCCTTTGACTATGTGGATCACAATAAACTGTGGAAAATTCTGAGAGAGATGGGAATACCAGACAACTGACCTGCCTCTTAAGAAACCTATATGCAGGTCAGGAAGCAACAGTTAGAACTGGACATGGAACAACAGACTGGTTCCAAATAGGAAAATGAGTATGTCAAGGCTGTTTATTGTCATCCAGTATATTTAACTTAAATGCAGAGTACATCATAAGAAATGCTTGGCTGGAAGAAGCACAAGCTGGAATCAAGATTGCCGGGAGAAATATCAATAACCTCAGATATGCAGATGACATCACTCTTATGGCAGAAAGTGAAGAGGAACTAAAAAGCCTCTTGATGAAAGTGAAAGTGTAGACTGCAAAAGTTGGTTTAAAGCTCAACATTCAGAAATGAAGATCTTGGCATCTTGTCCCATCACTTCATGGGAAATAGATGGGGAAACAGTAGAAACAGTGTCAGACTTTATTTTTGGGTACTCCAAAATCACTGCTGATGGTGACTGCAGCCATGAAATTAAAAGATGCTTACCCCTTGGAAGAAAATTTATGACCAACCTAGATAGTATATTCAAAAGCAGAGACATTACTTTCCCAATAAAGGTCCGTCTAGTCAAGGCTATGGTTTTTCCAGTGGTCATGTATGGATGTGAGATTTGGACTGTGAAGTAAGCTGAGCACAGAAGAATTGATGCTTTGGAACTGTGTGGCGCTGGAGAAGACTATTGAGAGTTCTGTGGACTGAAAGGAGTTCCAACCAGTCCATCCTAAAGGATATCAGTCCTGGGTGTTCATTGGAAGGACTGATGCTAAAGTGGAAACTCCAGTACTTTGGCTACCTGAAGGGAAGAGTTGACTTATTGGAAAAGACCCTGATGCTGGGAGGGATTGGGGGCAGGAGGAGAAGGGAACAACACAGGATGAGATGGCTGGATGGCATCACTGATATGATGGACATGAGTTTGAGTGAACTCCAGGATTTGGTGATGGACAGGAATGTGTGGTGTGCTGTGATTCATGGGATCACAAAGAGTCAGACATGACTGAATGACTGAACTGAACTGAATGGAACTCTATGACATGATCTTATTTTTTTAATGTTTAGTTTTAAGCCATCTTTTTCACTCTCCTTGTTCAACTTCTTCAGAAGGCTCTTTAGTTCCTCTTTGCTTTTTTGCCATTAAAGTGGTACCATCTGCATGGTGACACCAGTGGTAAAGAACTTGGCTGGCAATGCAAGATTTACAAAAGATTTAAGTTCAATCCCTAGATGGGAAGGTCCTCTGGAGGAGGACATGGAAATCCACTTCAGTGTTTTTGCTTAGAGAATCTCATGGGTAGAGGAACCTTGTTTGCTATAGTCAATAGGGTTTCAAAGGTTCAGACATGACTGAAGCAACTTAGCATGCACACACTCTGAATATCTGAGGTTGTTGACATTTCTCCTAGCAATCTTGATACCAGCTTATGATTCATTCAGCTTTGCATTTTGCGTGAGGTACTCTACATAGAAGTTAAATAAGCACAGTGATATTAAACAGCCTCAAAATGCTCCTTTTCCAATTTTGAACCAGTCCTTTTTTCCATGTCCTGTTCTAATTGTTGCTTCTTAACATGCATACTGGTTTCTCAGGAGAGAAGTAAGGTGCTCTGGTATTTCCATCTCTTTAAGAATTTTCTACAGCTTCTTATAATCCACACAGTGAAAGACTTTAGCTTAGTCAAAGAAACAGAAGTAGATGTTTTTCTGGAATCTTCTTGCTTTTTCTATGATCCAGAGGAGGTTGGCAATTTGATCTTTGAGTTCCTCTTCCTTTTCTAAATAATGCTTGAACATGTGGAAGTTTTTCATTCACAGATTGGTGAAACCTAGCTTGAAGGATTTGAGGCATTACCTTGCTAGTATGTGAAATGAGTGCAACTGTGTGGCAGTTTGAACATTATTTTGTGTTGCACTTTGGGATTGGAAGGAAAACTGACTTTTTCCAGCTCTTGTGGTCACTATTGAGTTTTCTAAATTTGCTGCCATATTGAGTGCAGCACTTTCCCAGCATCATCTTTTAGGACTTGAAAGAAATTAGCTGGAATTCCATCACCTCCACTAGATTTGTTCATGGTAATGTTTCTTAATGCCCACTGGCCTTCACACTGCAGGATGTCTGGCTCCTGGTGGAGTGATCACACCATCATGGTTATCTGGGTCACTAAGACCTTTTTTTGTACAGTTCTTATGTATATTCTTGCCACCCATTCTTAATCTCTTCTGCTTCTCTTAGGTCCTTGTTGTTTCTGTCCTTTATTGTGCCCATCCTTCAATAAAATATTCCTTTGGTGTCTAATTTTCTTGAAGAAATCTCTAGCTTTTTCGATTCCATTGTTTTTGTCTATTTCTTTTCATTGGGCTTCTCAATTCTGAAGGAGATCAGCCCTGGGATTTTTTGGAAGGAATGATGCTGAGGCTGAAGCTCCAGTACTTTGGCCACCTCATGTGAAGAGTTGACTCATTGGAAGAGATTCTGAGGCTGAGATGGATTGGGGGCAGGAGGAGAAGGGGACAACAGAGGATGAGATGGCTGTATGGCATCACTGACTCGATGGACACGAGTCTGAGTGAACTCTGGGAGTTGGTGATGGACAAGGAGGCCTGGCGTGCTGCGATTCATGGGATTGCAAAGAGTCGGACATGACTGAACGACTGAATTGAACTGAACTGAGTGTCTCAGACAGTAACGTATGTCTTTCAGTTCAGTTCAGTTCAGTTGCTCAGTCATGTCCAACTCTTTGCGACCCCATGAATCACAGCACGCCAGGCCTCCTTGTCCATCACCAACTGCCGGAGTCCACTCAGACTCATGTCCATCAAGTCCGTGATGCCATCCAGCCATCTCATCCTCTGTCATCCTCTTATCCTCCTGCCTTCAATCCCTCCCAGCATCAGAGTCTTTTCCAATGAGTCAACTCTTTGCATGAGGTGGCCAAAGTACTGGAGCTTCAGCTTCAGCATCATTCCTTCCAAAGAAATCCCAGGATCTCCTTCAGAATGGACTGGTTGGATCTCCTTGCAGTCCAAGGGACTCTCAAGAGTCTTCTCCAACACAACAGTTTAAAAGCATCAATTCTTCTGGGCTCAGCCTTCTTCACAGTCCAACTCTCACATCCATACATGACCACAGGAAAAACCATAGCTTTGACTAGACGGACCTTAGTTGGCAAAGTAATGTATCTGCTTTTGAATATACTATCTAGGTTGGTCATAACTTTTCTTCCAAGAAGTAAGCATCTTTTAATTTCATGGCTATAGTCACCATCTGCAGTGATTTTGGAGCCCTCCAAAATAAAGTCTGACACTGTTTCTACTGTTTTCCCATCTATTTCCCATGAAGTGATAGGACCAGATGTCATGATCTTCTTCTGAATGTTGAGCTTTTTTTTTTTATTTGAATGTTGAGCTTTAATCCACTTTCTCACTCTCCTCTTTCACTTTCAAGAGGCTTTTTAGTTCCTCTTCACTTTCTGCCATAAGAGTGGTGTCATCTGCATATCTGAGGTTATTGATATTTCTCCCAGCAATCTTGATTCCAGCTTGTGGTTCTTCCAGTCCAGCGTTTCACATGATGTACTCTGCATAGACGTTAGATAAGCAAGGTGACAATATACAGACTTGACGTACTCCTTTTCCTATTTGGAACCAGCCTGTTGTTCCATGTCCAGTTCTAACTGTTGCTTCCTGGCCTGCATACAGATTTCTTAAGAGGCAGCTTAGGTGGTCTGATATTCCCATCTTTTTCAGAATTTTCCAGTCTATTGCGATCCACACATTCAAAGGCTTTGGCATACTCAAAAAGCAGAAATAGATGTTTTTCTGGAACTGTCTTGCTTTTTCCATGTCGGGGTGGCTCCTCCCGGCCACCGCTCTGACCTCAGACATGGGTGTCTCCTCCCGGCTGCCCCTGACCTCGACGCAGGGTAGCTCCTCTCCGCCGTTCCTGTGCTGTCGCAGCCTGGCAATCTAGGCTGCTGCCTCTCACCTCTGACATGGGGTAGCTCCTCTTGGCTGCGTCTACTGAGCCGGCTCGCAGTCACTTGTCCTTAGTGAGCCGGCTCCAGCCTTCTGGCAATTATATTGAAGGTAAATGAATTAAACTCTCTACTTAAGTGCCACGGAATTACTCAATGAATAGATAAACAACACCCAACTACATACTTTCTAAAGGAGATTCACTCATAATAAAGTTCCTATATGAAAAGCCCACAGCTGTCTGCACACTCAATGGTGGAAAAATGAAAAAATTTTAACTAAGACCTGAAATAAGGGATGAATTCCTTTCTTATCACTTCTAGTCAACATGGTACTGGAGATATTAGACAAACAATTAGACAAGAAAGACCAAAAAAAAAAAAAAGAAGAAGAAGAAGAAGATGACATTCCAATTGGAAAGGAAGATGTAAAATTATTTCTGATTGTGGATGACATAACTTTAATATAGAAAACAAAATTTAGAACTAAAAAACAAACTTAATGAAGTTGCATATTGCAAAATCAGCATAAGTACATCAGTTGTCTTTGTATACACTAACAAAAAACAAACTGAAAAGGACATAGGGAATTATCCTATTTACAATGGCATCTAAAGAAAACAAAACAAAATACTAGGGGATAAACTTAACCAAGGTAATGAAGGACTTATTCATTGAAAATTGCAAAGCACTGCTGGAAGAAAAGAGACAGATATCAATGAAACGAATACAGTATTATAAAGTAAAATAAAGCAAAATAAAAAAATATATATAACAAACAAAAAAAGATATTCCTTGTCCCAGGATTATAAAATTTAATATTATTAAGATGTCTGTACAACCCAAATAAATCTTCAGATTCCACTCAGTCCTTATCAAAATTCTAATATTTTTGTAGCAATGGGAAAAATAAAAAATATATATGGAATAAACAAAGGACCTCAAATATCCAAAACAATCTTGAAAATGAAGAATAAAGAGAGACCTCACTCTTCTTGACCTGAAGACATACCATCATATTATAATAAATAAGGCAATATATCCCAGAATAAAGACAGGAACATAGACCAAAGGGACAGTAATAAAACCCAGAAATAAATTCTGCCACATATGGGCAAATCGTCTTTGACAAGGGTGCCAAAACCATACAAAGATGAAAGGATGTGTTAGTAAAACTAGATAAAATTCAAAGAGATTACACTGGATCCTTATACCAAACACAAAAATGAACACAAGTGGATTAAAAACTTAAACATAAGAACTGAAGTTATAAAACCATAAGGAGAAAATGTAGAGGCATATTTTCATGACATTTGTTTGGCAATTATTTCATGGATATGATATCAAACATACCATTGACTAAAGTAAATATAGAAAAAATGGAACACATAGAATGAAAAAGATTTACACAGGAAAGGAAAAAATAAGCAGAGTGAAAAGGCAACCTATGGAATGTGAGGGAATGTTTGCAAGTCATAATTCTAATATTGGCTAATATACAAAATATAGTAAGAATTCTAACAAACAACAACAATGGCAACAAATAAGCCTATTTAAAAAAAGAGCTAGGTAATTACTTACTTACCTCTTTTCTAGAAAAATGGTACTGAAGAATTTGTTTACAGAGCAACAGTGGAGAACCAGATGTAGAGAACAGACTTATGGACATGGGGAGAAGGGAAGAGAGGGTGAGATGTATGGAAAGAGTAACTTGGAAAGTTACATTGCTCCTGCAAATTTACTGTAGGGCTCAGGAAACTCAAACAAGGGCTCTGTATCAACCTAGAGGGGTGGGATGGAGAGGGAGGTGGGAGGACAATTCTAAAGGGAGGGGATATATGTATACCTATGGCTGATTTATGTTGAGGATTGACAGAAAACAACCAAATTCTGTAAAGCAATTTACAAAAATAAATATTTTGGAAAAAAAAAAAAAAAGAGCTAAGGACTTAAGTAGACGTCTCTCCAAGGAAGATTTACAAATGTCATATGAACGCGGGCCTATCGAAAGATGCTCAGCATCACTATTCATCCCAAAATGCAAATCAAAGCCACAACAAAATATAAATTCACACTTGTTAGGATGGTTATCATAAAAAGACAAGTGATAAGTGTTGGTGAAGATGTGGAGAAATTGGAACACTTGTGCACTGTGGATAAGAATGTAAAATTGTAAAGCTATTATGGAGAATACTATGGATATATTAAAAAACAGAGACATTATTTGCTGACAAAAGTCCATCTAGTCAAAGCTATGATTTTTGCAGTAGTCATGTAAGGATGTGAGATTTGGAACATAAAGAAAACTGAGCACTGAAGAATTGATGCTTTTGAACTGTGGCATTGGAGAAGACTCTTGAGATTCTCTTGGATTGCAAGGAGATCCAACCAGTCCATCCTAAAGGAAATCAGTCCTGAATATTCATTGGAAAGACTGATGCTGAAGCTGAAGCTCCAATACTTTGCCATCTGATGCAAAGAACTGACTCATTGGAAAATACCCTGATGTGGAAAAGATTGAAGGCAGGAGGAGAAGAGGACGGCAGAGGATGAAATGGTTGGATGGCATCACTGACTCAATGGACATGAGTCTGAGGAAGCTCTACCAGTTGGTGACAGACAGGGAAGCCTGGCATGCTGCAGTCCATGGGGTTTCAGAATTGGACACAACTGAGCAACTGAACTGAACTGATGGAGATTCCCAACAAAATTAAAAATAGAACTATCAAATAGAATCAGCAATCCCATTGCTGAGTATTTATCTAAAAGAATAAGATACATTTTTATCCCTATGTTTATTGCATCATTGTTCACAAGAACCGAGAGGTAGAAACAGTCTACATGTACTTCAACACATGAATGAATAAAGAAAATATGTTGTATAGATAAAATACACATAAAATGGAATATTATTTGGCTTTAAAAATGAGTGAATCTTACCATATGCTACTACATGGGTGAATCTTGAGGACATTATGCTAAATGAAGTAAACTAGTTACAGAGGGACAAATATGATTCCACTTATATGAGATATTTAAATTAGTCAAAATTACAGACACAAAAGTAGAATGGTGGTTGCTAGGGCTTGTGGGGACAGGCTAACAGAAGTTGCTGTGCAAATAGGCATAGGCTTTCACTCAGGCAAGATGAAAAAATTCTAAAGCTCTGTTGCACAACCTTGCCTGGAAAATCCCATGGACGGAGGAGCCTGGTAGGCTGCAGTCCATGGGGTCGTGAACAGTTGGACACGACTAGACTGAATGACTTCACTTTCACTTTGCACTTTCATGCACTGGAGAAGGAAATGGCAACCCACTGCAGTGTTCTTGCCTAGAGAATCCCAGGGATGGCAGAGCCTGGTGGGCTGCCATCTGTGGGGTCGCACAGAGTCAGACATGACTGAAGCGACTTAACAGCAGCAGCAGCAGCTGCACAACAACACAGGTATAGTTAACAATAATGCACTATACACTTACAACTTGGTCAGTGAGCAGATTATGTGACCTACCATTATTTACCATGAACTAAAGTAAATAAATCATGGTGGTGGTTTAGTCGCCCAATTGTGTCCTATTCTTGTGACCCCCATGGGCAGTAGTGCATTGGGTTCCTCTGTCCATCGGATTCCCCAGGCAAGAAAACTGGAGTGGATTGCCATTTCCTTCTTCAGGATATCTTCCAAACCCAGGAATTGAAAACAGGCCTCCAGAATTGCAGCTGGATTTTTTACTGACTGAGCCCTGAGGGAAGCCCCGAATAAAGCATATAATTATGTTAAAATAATAAATTTATTGGAAAAACTTTGAACAAAGATGTGGAAAACTTCCACAATGGAAATGATGAAAGATAACTAAGGGATATTAAAATAAGATCTTCATAAGTGTAGAAAGATCCTGTATTTATATGTTGGAAATTTCAATAGTATTACAGTGTCAGTTTTCCCCAACTTTATCAGATAGTCAATATAATTCCAATTGAAGTTGTATTGCTGTTTTGAAATTTTTTTATATATGTTGATAACTATAAAGTGCAATTAGCATATAAAATTTCCTCTGTGTATATTTAGATGTTAAACATTTAAAACTCAAGAATGATACAAATTAAATTCATTTTGTTGAGCTGTACTAGTTGTATCAGACATAACAGTGGGAGTGGAACATTGTATGATCACTTATTTTTATAATATTTAATTTTGTGACATTAAAATATATAATTGAAAAATTTAGAATAGCAGTTATATTCCATCAATCTGGAAATATTAGTTGTACCTCTTCAAGAATACTAGTTGTAGAGAAATATTCACCCATGTATTGCTCTATTTCAGGGAATTAAGCCATGAATGTTATGAAAGATGCTGGTTCTAATTTAGGGGGAAATTACTTAGGAGTTTGTTTCAGTAGTATAGGAACTTACATAAGAAGATAAGAATTGTGCACTCTTTCAAATCCAGTTGGAGAAAACAAAATTTGAGAACCACAATATCTCAGTCAGTTAAGCAGGAAGGGAACACAGTTTCAAATTTTGTTAGAAAAATGAACTGGATTAGAAAAGTTCTTATCTCTTAGGAATCATGCTGGAGGAGGAGGGGGTACTCTTTAGTTGAGGGAAAAAGTCAATCTAGGAAAAACAAAGACACCATAGTTGCACTGTGCACACATATCAGAACAACCAAATAATTCAAGTCAGGGAGATTATTTAGTCTCTGTTCTGGACTTTAATTTGCAGTGAAACAAATTTTCTGTATTTTGTCTGTCTAAATAGTAGTACATCAGGGCAACTAGGTTTCTGGTTATTTTCAAATACTTCCCTTGGAAGGTAAATTGTGGCTAATGTATTGACTGATATTTTAAATCTGCATGGTCTGATATAATTACTAGCTATGCATGACTATCTAAATCAATTAAAATGAAGTAAAATTAAAAATTAATTTCCTCACTTGCACTAGTCACATTTCAAGTGCTTAAGATCTTCATGTGGCTAGTGGCTATAGCACTGCAGAGCACAGATGTGGAAGACTTTCATCAATGCAGAAAGTTCCATGGGACTGTAGCTATTTTAAAGATCCAATCCTATACATGATATTGCAATGAGTAATAGGAGTCTCAAATCATGCTGAAATTATTAAAGAACTTCAGTGTATCTCTAGCCCTCTTTCCTCCAGCAGATACCTACAGATGGTCCTTGTTCAATGAGGACCAGTGCCATTCCACATGAAGTTTTCTTCACTATGACAATTCACAATTTCCGGTTTTCAGAATAACATGGGAAGATTGAAGAAAAAAACAAAAACAAAAACAAAAAACAAACTCTGGTTTATCTGTGGAGAAGAGTCTGACATAGTGCCCAGACATTAGTGTTCTTAAAATCTCCTCATCGAGCTCTAGTAAACAGCTAGAATTGAAAGGCATTTTTAGAGCTACACATCAGCCAATCCTTACCCTCTGAATCTGAAACCATAGGAACAGGGACGAACAATTTGTAGTTTTAAAAACACTGCTTTTCTACTTCCCTTGCTATCCAAAAATATCTGCTTTTTTTTTTTTTAACCATCTCTTCAACATGTACCCGTGATTTGAGAAAACACTGTTCTCCTACTTGTCCATGCAAATCTAATTTAGCTGCCTTTTTAATTACATCTTCTGCCCATATCCACAATTCATTAAAAAAAAAAACCCTGATTAAGCCATTGATTTTTATCATATTTTCTCTTGTTAAGTATATTACTGAATATTAAAGATGTACATACTTTTAAAAATATACATTGCAGAAGCTTTTAAGTTTAATTAGGTCCTATTTGTTTATTTTTGCTTTTATTTCAAATATTCTAGAAGGTGGGTCATAGAGGATCCTGCTTTGATATATGTTGGAGAGTGTTTTGCCTATGTTCTCCTCTAGGAGTTGTAGAGTTTCTTGTCATGTTTAGATCTTTAATCCATTTTGAGTTTATTTTTGTGTATGATGTTAGAAAGTGTTCTAGTTTAATTCTTTTACAAGTGGTTGACCAGTTTTCCCAGCATCATTTGTTAAAGCAATTGTCTTTAATCCACTGTATATTCTTGCTTACTTTGTCAAAGATAAGGTGTCCATAGGTGTGTGGATTTATCTCTGGGCTTTCTAATTTGTTTAATTGATCTATATTTCTGTCTTTTTGCAAGTACCATACTGTCTTTATGACTGTGGCTTTGTAGTAGAGCCTGAAATCAGGCACATTGATTCCTCCAGTTTCATTCTTCTTTCTCAAGATTGCTTTGGCTATTCGAGGTTTTTTGTATTTCCATACAAATTGTAAAATTATTTGTTCTAACTCTGTGAAAAATACCGTTGGTAGCTTGATAGGAATTGCATTGAACCTATAAATTTCTTCGGGTAATATACTCATTTTCATGGGACCTAATTAAACTTAAAAGCTTCTTCACAACAAAGGAAACTATAAGATGAAAAGACAGCCTTCAAAATGGGAGGAAATAATAGCAAATGAAGCAACTGACAAACAACTAATCTCAAAAATATACAAGCAACTCCTGCAGCTCAACTCCAGAAAAATAAATGACCCAATCAAAAAATGGGCCAAAGAACTAAACAGATATTTCTCCAAGACATACAGATGGCTAAAAAACACATGAAAAGATGCTCAACATCACTCATTATCAGACAAATGCAGAACAAAATCACAGTGAGGTACCATTTCATGCCTGTCAGAATGGCTCCGATCCAAAATTCTACAAGCGATAAATGCTAGAGAGAGTGTGGAGAAAAGGGAACCCTCTTACACTGTTGGTGGAAATGCAAACTAGTACATCCATTAGGGAAAACAGTATGGAGATTCCTTAAAAAACTGGAAAAAGAACTGCGTTATGACCCAGCAATCCCACTGCTGGACATACACACCAAGGAAACCAGAATAGAAAGAGACATGTGTATCCCACTGTTCATTGCAGCACTGTTTATAATAGCCAGAACATGGAAGCAACCTAGATGTCCATCAGCAGATGAATGGATAAGAAAGCTGTGGTACATATACACAATGGAATATTCAGTTCAGTTCAGTCGCTCAGTCGTGTCCAACTCTTTGTGACCTCATGAATCGCAGCATGCCAGGCCAACCTGTCTGTCACCAACTCCCAGAGTTCACTCAAACTCATGTCCATCAAGTTGATGATGCAATCCACCCATCTCATCCTCTGTCATCCCCTTCTCCTCCTGCCCCCAATTCCTCCCAGCATCAGAGTCTTTTCCAATGAGCCAACTCTTCGCATGAGGTGGCCAAAGTACTGGAGTTTCAGCTTTAGCATAAATCCCTCCAAAGAAATCCCAGGGCTGATCTCCTTCAGAATGGACTAGTTGGATGTCCTTGCAGTCCAAGAGACTCTCAAGAGTCTTCTCCAACACCACAGTTCAAAAACATCAATTCTTCAGTGCTCAGCCTTCTTCATAGTCCAACTCTCACATCCATACATGACAGGAAAAACCATAGCCTTGACTAGATGAACCTTAGTCAGCAAAGTAATGTCTCTGCTTTTGAATATACTATCTAGGCTGATCATAACTTTTCTTCCAAGGAGTGAACATCTTTTAATTTCATGGCTACATTCAAAATCTGCAGTGATTTTGGAACCCCCAAAAAATAAAGTCTGACACTGTTCGAATATTACTCAGCCATTAAAAAGAATACATTTGAATCAGTTCTAATGAGGTGGATGAAACTTGAGCCTATTATACAGAGTGAAGTAAACCAGAAAAAAAAAGAAAAAACAAAACAAACAAACAAAAAAAAAACACTAATAGAGTATACTGGAAATCCCAAGGATGGAGGAGTGTGGTAGGCTGCAGTCCATGGGGTCGCGAAGAGTCGGACATGACTGAAGCGACTCAGCAGCAGCAGCAGCAATGCATATATATGTAATTTAGAAAGATGGTAATGATAACCCTTTATGTGAGACAGCAAAAGAGACACAGGTGTATAGAACAGTCTTTTGGACTCTGTGGGAGAGGATGAGGGTGGGATGATTTGGGAGAATGGCATTGAAACATGTATAATATCATATATGAAATGAATCGCTAGTCCAGGTTCTATGCAGGATACTGGATGCTTGGGGCTGGTGCACTGAGATGACCCAGAGAGATGGTACAGGAAGGGAGGAGGGAAGAGGGTTCAGGATGAGGAACACGTGTATACCTGTTATGGATTCATGTTGATGTGCGGGAAAACCAATGCAATATTGTAAAGTAATTAACCTCCAATTAAATTAAATATTTTTTAAAAGAAAGCAAATAAATAAATATAAAAATATAAAATGAAAGAGGAATTCCCCAAGTAAGTAGGTACCCAAAATGCTACTGGAGATCAGTGGAGAAATAAATCTGGAAAGAATGAAGTGATGGAGCCAAAGCAAAAACAATACCCAGTTGTGAATGTGACGGGTAGTAGAAGAGAGGTCTGATGCTATAAAGAGCAATATTGCATAGGAAGCTGGAATGTCAGGTCCATGAATCAAGGCAAATTGGAAGTGGTGAAACAAGAGATGGCAAGGGTGAACGTCGACATTCTAGGAATCAGCAAACTAAAATGGACTGGATGGGTGAATTTAACTCAGATGATAATTATATCTACTACTGCGGGCAGGAATCGCTCAGAAGAATGGAGTAGCCATCATGGTCAACAAAAGAGTCTGAAATGTAGTACTTGGATGCAATCTCAAAAATGACAGAATGATCTCTGTTCATTTCCAAGGCAAACCATTCAACATCACAGTAATCCAAGTTTATGCCCCAACCAGTAACACTGAAGAAGCTGAAGTTGAACAGTTCTATGAAAACCTACAAGATCTTTTAGAACTAACACCCCAAAAAGATCTCATTTTCATTATAGGGGACTGGAATGCAAAAGTAGGAAGTCAAGAAACACCTGGAGTAACAGGCAAATTTGGCCTTGGAATATGGATTGAAGCAGGAGAAAGGCTAATAGAATTTTGCCAAGAGAATGCACTGGTCAAAACAAACACCCTCTTCCAACAGTACAAGAGAATACACATGGACATCACCAGGTGGTCAACACCAAAATCAGATTGATTATATTCTTTGCAGCCAAAAATGGAGAAGCTTCATACAGTCAGCAAAAACAAGACCGGGAGCTGCCTGTGGCTCAGATCATGAGCTCATTGCCAAATTCAGACTTAAATTGAAAAAAGTTTGGAAAACCACTAGACCATTCAGGTGTGACCTAAATCAAATCCCTTATGATTATACAGTGGAAGTGAGAGATAGATTTAAAGGCCTAGATCTGATAGATAGAGTGCTTGATGAACTATGGATGAGGTTTGTGATATTGTACAGGAGACAGGGATCAAGAACATTCCCATGGAAAAGAAATCCAAAAAAGCAAAATGGTTTTTTGGTGGTGCCCTACAAATTGCTGTGAAAAGAAAGAAATGAAAAGCAAAGGAGAAAAGGAAAGATATAACCATATGAATGCAGATTTCCAAAGAATAGTAAGAAGAGATAGGAAAGCCTTCCTCAGTGATCAATTCAAAGAAATAAAGGAAAAGAAGAGAATGGGAGAGACTGAAGATCTCTTTAAGAAAATTAGAGATACCAAAAAAACATTCATGCAAAGATGGGCTCGACAAAGGACAGAAATGATCTGGACCTAACAGAAGCAGAAATATTAAGAAGAGGTGGCAAGAATACACAGAACTTACAAAAAAGATCTTCATGACCAAGATAATCACGATGGTATGATCACTCACCTAGAGTCAGACATCCTGGAATGTGAAGTAAAGTGGGTCTTAGAAGCATCACTATGAACAAAGCTAGTGGAAGTGATCGATTTCCAGTGAAGCTATTTCAAATCCTGAAAGAAGATGCTGTGAAAGTGCTGCACTCAATATGACAGCAAATTTGGAAAACTCAGCAGTGGCCACAGGACTGGAAAAGGTCAGTTTTCATTCTAATTCCAAAGAAAGACAATGTCAAAGAATGCTCAAACTACTGCACAATTGGACTCATCTCACACGCTAGTAAAGTAATGCTCAAAATTCTCCAAGCCATGCTTCAGCAATACATGAACAGTGAACTTCCAGATGTTCAAGCTGGTTTTAGGAAAGGCACAGGAACCAGAGATCAAATTGCCAACATCTGCTGGATCATGGAAAAAGCAAGAGAGTTCCATAAAAACATCTATTTCTGCTTTGTAGACTATGCCAAAGCCTTTGACTGTGTGGATCACAATGAACTGTGGAAAATTCTGAAAGAGATGGGAATACCAGACCACCTAACTGGCTGCTTGAGAAATCTGTATGCAGGTCAGGAAGCAACAGTTAGAACTGGACATGGAACAACAGAAGGGTTCCAAATAGGAAAAGGAGTATGTCAAGTCTGTATATTGTCACCCTGCTTATTTGACTTATATGCAGAGTACATCATGAGAAAGCCTGGACTGGAAGAAACAAAAGCTGGAATCAAGATTGCCTGGAGAAATGTCAATAACCTAAGATACAGAGATGACACCGCCCTTATGGCAGAAAGTGAAGAGGAGCTAAAAAGCCTTTTGGTGAATGTGAAAGAGGAGAGTGAAAAAGTTGGCTTAAAGCTGAACTTTCAGAAAACGAACTCTCTTGCTTTTTCCATGATCCAGCGGATGTTGGCAATTTGATCTCTGGTTCCTCTGCCTTTTCTAAAACCAGCTGCCCTGTATAACTCTGCATATTCCATTATGTACAACTTGGGGTATATAAGCTGAGTTTGAAAAATAAATGGCCCCTTTTCCCCTTCCCTTTTTTCCTCTTGGAGTCTTGCACCAATGCTGGGTTTCCCCATGTCGTTCTTTTCTCCCCCTTTTTCTCCCCTTTTTTGGCTGAATTCCCATCAGGGGCGCGGACGCTTGCCATGTCTACTTACCTGTCCCGGCTGTTAAGATCCATAAGAGAGAGAGCCCAGGGCGGGGCACTCTCCGATATTCAAACGGACGCCGGTGGCCTACCCTAGATGGTGCAAATCTCTTGTCTTGAGGTTTTATTGGCTTTCCACGTAAATCAAGTTATTCAGCCTCCTTTTCTTCCACTAATTTCCTACTATACTATTCTATCCTGAGCTATCCTGTTCTCTCCTATCCTGTCCTATCTGCCCACTCTGTCCCCCCTTTGAATATCCCTGGATCCACTGGGGCTGGTCCCCGGCAGGGTGACAATATACAGCCTTGATGTACTCCTTTTCCTATTTGGAACCAGTCTGTTGTTCCATGTCCAATTCTAACTGATCTTCCTGACCTGCATACAGATCTCAAGAAGCAGGTCAGGTGGTCTGGTATTCCCATCTCTTTCAGAATTTTCCATTAGCATACCCTAAAAAATCACGATTTTCTCCTATATTGTCTTTCAGAAGTTTTAGAGTTTTGTATTTTACATTTAGGTCCATGATCCTTTTAAGTTAATTTTTATAAAGCATGTGAGGTCAGTGTCTAGATTTATTTTTATGTAGATGCACAGCTGTTGCCATTAATGTTTTCCCTTGGCATTTTATTTTTTTAATATGAAGGATGTCAATTATACATTCTTTAGGTTCAGTTCAGTCACTCAGTCATGTCCAATTCTACAACCCCATGGAGTTCAGCATGCCAGGCTTCCCTGTCCATCACCAACTCATGGAACTTGCTCAAACTCATGTACATCGAATCAGTGATGCCATCCAACCATCTCATACTCTGTTGTCCCCTTCTCCTCTACCTTCAGTCTTTCCCAGCATCAGAGTCTTCAAATGAGTCAGCTTTTCACATCAGGTGGCCAAAGTATTGGAGTTTCAGCTTCAACATCAGTCCTTCCAATGAATATTCAGGACTGATTTCCTTTGACTATACAAAGCCTTTGACTGTGTGGATCACAATAAACTGTGGAAAATTCTGATGGAAATGCCAGATCACCTGACCTGCCTCTTGAGAAACCTATATGCAGGTCAAGAAGCAACAGTTAGAACTAGACATGGAACAACAGACTGGTTCCAAATAGTAAAAGGAGTACATCAAGGCTGTGTATTGTCACCCTGTTTATTTAATTTATATGCAAAGTGCATCATGAGAAACGCTGAGCTGGAGGAAGCAGAAGCTGGAATCAAGATTGCCAGGGGAAATATCAATAACCTCAGATAAGCAGATGACAACCCCCTTATGGAAGAAAGTGAAGAGGAACTCAAAAGCCTCTTGATGAAAGTGAAAGAGGAGAGTGAAAAAGTTGGCTTAAAGCTCAACATTCAGAAAACGAAGATCATGGCATCTGGTCCCATCACCCATGGGAAATAGATGGGGAAAGAGTGTCAAACTTTATTTTGGGGGGCTCCAAAATCACTGCAGATGGTGATTGCAGCCATGAAATTAGAAGATGCTTACTCCTTGGAAGAAAAGTTATGACCAACCTAGATAGCATAATAAAAAGCAGAGACATTACTTTAACAACAAAGGTCTGTCTAGTCAAGGCTTTGGTTTTTCACGTGGTCATGTATGGATGTGAGAGTTGGACTGTGAAGAAGGCTGAGCGCAGAAGAATTGATGCTTTTGAACTGTGGTGTTAGAGAAGACTCTTGACAGTCCCTTGACTGCAAGGAGATCCAACCAGTCCATTCTGAAGGAGATCAGGCCTTGGTGTTCTTTGGAAAGACTGATGCTGAGACTGAAACTCCAATACTTTAGCCACCTCATGAGAAGAGTTGATTCATTGGAAAAGACTGATGCTGGGCAGGACTGGGGACAGGAAGAGAAGGGGACGACAGAAGATTAGATGGCTGGATGGCATCACTGACTCGATGGATGTGAGTCTGAGTGAACTCTGGAGTCGGTGATGGACAGGGAGGCCTGGTGTGCCACAATTCATGGGGTCACAAAGAGTCAGACATGACTGAGTGACGGAACAGAATGGAACAGATTTCCTTTAGGATGGACTGGTTGGACCTCCTTGCAGTCAAGGGACTGTCAAGAGTCTTCTCCAACACCACAGTTCAAAAGCATCAATTCTTTGGTGCTCAGCTTTCTTCACAGTCCCACTCTCACATCCAAACATGACTACTGGAAAAACCATAGCCTTGACTAGATGGATCTTTGTTGGCGAAGTAATGTCTCTGCTTTTTAATATGCTGTCTAGGTTGGTCATAGCTTTTCTTCCAAGGAGCAAGTGTCTTTTAATATCATGGCTGCAGTCACCATCTGGAGTGATTTTGAGCCCCCAAACATAAAGTCTCTCACTGTTTCCATTGTTTCCCCGTCTATTTGCCATGAAGTGATGGGACCAGATGCCATGATCTTTGTTTTCTGATTGTGGGTTTTATGCCAACTTTTTCACTCTCCTCTTTCACTTTCATCAAGAGGCCCTTTAGTTCTTTTTCGCTTTCTGCCATAAAGGTAATGTTATCTGCATATCTGAGGTTATTAATATTTCTCTTGCCAGTCCTGATTCCAGCTTGTGCTTCAGCCAGCCTAGCATTTATCATGATGTCCTCTGCATATAAGTTAAATAAGCAGGATGACAATATATAGCCTTGACGTACTCCTTTCCTGATATGGAACCAGTCTGTTGTTTCATGTCCAGTTCTAACTATTGCTTCTTGACCTGCCTATACATTTCTCAGGAGGCAAGTCAGGTGGTCCTCTATTCCCATCTCTTTAATAATTTTTCACAGTTTGCTGTGATCCACACAGTCAAAGGCTTTGTTGTAATCAATAAAGCAGAAGTAGATGTTTTTCTGGAGCTCTCTTATTGCTAGATATATTCTCATAATCATCTATAATTATTTTAAAATGAAAGAAAGAGAGAGAAGCACCTACAGAATAGTGGAGTTAAATCCTCCAAAACCAGTTCTTTGTAAAAGAAGTAGAGACACTAGCCAAACTGTCAAAATCAACCTTTTTAGAACTCTGGAAACTAACTGTGCTGCTGCTCCTAAGTCGCTTCAGTCATGTCCGACCCTGTGCTAACAACACCCATGGCGGATTCATGTTGATGCATGGCAAAACCGATCCAGTATTGTAAAGTAAAAGTAAAAAAAAAAAAAAAAGTAAAAATAATTATTTTAGCAAATACTGAATCTTGGTAAGAACTGTGAGCTTTATGGTGTTTCACATGCCTCATTCCCATTTACTTTCATCTAACAAGCTCTGTGGCAGCCTTGCAAAGCAACAGATCCACAGCTACGGTCATTGTAGCTGTGAAAACCACCAGCATACAAGCCAGCAGATCAGGAAGAGAGGGCTTGGAACTTCCCCCAAATCTCATCCCATTTTGTTGTCATCATTTGATCTTTATGGAAGCTACCTGAAAAGCTACATTCTCAGGACTTTTTTTTTTTTTTTTTTTTTTAGTTAAGCTACATCTCTAATCTCCAGTTAATTCAGTAAGCCTTACTGATTCTCTTGGTGAGAGCCCTCCTAGAACTCTGGTTTTATCATGTATCCTTTACTTGATTAAGAATCTCATGCAGTCTTGGACATTGTTTCTTTTCCATATCTTCTCTCTTTCCTTTTGTTACTTTTTATTTTTTTAATTGAAGCATAGTTGACTTGCAAAGTAGTGTTAATTACTGGTGTAAAGCAAAATTATTCAGTTACACATACATTCATTTTTATATTCTTTTCCATCATGGTTTATCTCGGGATATTAAATATAGTTCTCTGTGCTATACAGTCGGACCTTGTTGTTTATCCATTCTGTCTAAAATATTTTGCACCTGGGGCTTATCTTTATTTGGCCTGATTTAGAATTTGCACTGTAAGAATAATCACATCCCCAGGATATGTGTCTAAAACAATCATGGACAGTTGTTTAAAATCATAGCTCCCTGAAGTGAAAATACCACTTGGGGCTAATAAAAAGCTGGTAAAGAAATTTAAAAGGAAAACTGGAGAACAAGAGGACTTTAGAGGACTTTTAAAAGCTCCTTGTGTTCCTAGTTATCTAAAAGGCAAGTGTGAGCATGTCTACCAAATGCATGCCTAGCAAGCACATGAAAATGACTGAATCTCCAGTCTCCACAACAGGAATTGCAGATGAATGGATAAGAAAGCTGTGGTACATATACACAATGGAGTATTACTCAGCCATTAAACAGAATACATTTGAATCAGTTCTAATGAGGTGGAGAAAACTGGAGCCTATTATACAGAGTGAAGTAAGACAGAAAAACAATACATTATACTAATACATATATATGGAATTTAGAAAGATGGTTACAATAACCCTGTATGCGAGACAGCAAAAGAGACACAGATGTATAGAACAGTCTTTTGGACTCTGTGGGAGAGAGAGAGGATGAGATGATTTGGGAGAATGGCATTGAAACATGTATAATATCATATGTGAAACAAATGCCAGTCTAGGTTTGATGCGTGATCCTGGATGCTTGGGGCTGGTGCACTGGGATGACCCAGAGGGATGGTATGGGGAAGGAGGAGGAAGGGAGGTTCAGGATAGGGAACACGTGTATACCTGTGGCGGATTCATGTTGATGTATAGCAAAACCAATACAATATTGTAAAGTAATTAACCTCCAATTAAAATAAATACATTTATATTTAAAAATAAATAAAAGCTAACCACTCTGGACAGAAGTACATTAAAAAAATAACAATAATAAAAAAAAGAGAGAGTTGTAAAATGTATACTTCATGATAGTACCTAGTGGGTAAAATATCTATGAATAAATAAGAGACTGGAACAAAATATTGCAGTCTACAGGATAGAATAGTTGTTAATAAACATCCTATAGAAATAAACATTTAAGAGAAATATTACTTATAAATCAGTAAGATGAAGACATACAATACAATAGAAAAATGGCAAAGCTTACAAACAAAATTTAGCAGCTAAAATTACAAACTGTTCAGTTCAGTCGCGCAGTCGTGTCCGACTCTGCGACCCCATGAATCGCAGTACGCCAGGCCTCCCTGTCCATCACCAACTCCCGGAGTTCACTCAGACTCACGTCCATTGAGTCTGTGATGCCATCCAGCCATCTCATCCTCGGTTGTCCCTTTCTCCCCCTGCCCCCAATCCCTCCCAGCATCAGGGTCTTTTCCAATGAGTCAACTCTTCGCATAAGGTGCCCAAAGTACTGGAGCTTCAGTTTTAGCATCATTCCTTCCAAAGAAATCCCAGGGTTGATCTCCTTCAGAATGGACTGCTTGGATCTCCTTGCAGTCCAAGGGACTCTCAAGAGTCTTCTCCAACACCACAGTTCAAAAGCATCAATTCTTCTGCGCTCAGCCTTCTTCACAGTCCAACTCTCACATCCATACATGACCACAGGAAAAACCATAGCCTTGACTAGACGGACCTTAGTTGGCAAAGTAATGTCTCTGCATTTGAATATACTATCTAGGTTGGTCATAACTTTTCTTCCAAGGAGTAAGCGCCTTTTAATTTCATGGCTGCAGTCACCATCTGCAGTGATTTTGGAGCCCAAAAAAACAAAGTCTGACACTGTTTCTACTGTTTCCCCATCTATTTCCCATGAAGTGATGGGGCCAGATGCCATGATCTTCGTTTTCTGAATGTTGAGCTTTAAGCCAACTTTTCCACTCTCCTCTTTCACTTTCAACAAGAGGCTTTTTAGCTCCTCCTCACTTTCTGCCATAAGGGTGGTGTCATCTGCATATCTGAGATTATTGATATTTCTCCCAGCAATCTTGATTCCAGCTTGTGTTTCTTCCAGTCCAGCATTTCTCATGATGTACTCTGCATATAAGTTAAATAAGCAGGGTGACAATATACAGCCTTGACGTACTCCTTTTCCTATTTGGAACCAGTCTGTTGTTCCATGTCCAGTTCTAACTGTTGCTTCCTGACCTGTATCCAGATTTCTCAAGAGGCAGGTCAGGTGGTCTGGTATTCCCATCTCTTTCAGAATTTTCCACAATTTACTGTGATCCACACAGTCAAAGGCTTTGGCATAGTCAATAAAGCAGAAATAGATGTTTTTCTGGAACTCTCTTGCTTTTTCCATCATCCAGCGGATGTTGGCAATGACAAACTAAAAGCATAAAAAAGGATCAACTTTGTGAATAAACAGGAAAAGAAAAATTAAACCAGATCCTATTCTGTGTATCACTATGCTATTCAATATGGTAGACACTAGTCACGTATAGCTACTTAAATTTAAAATAATTTAAATTAAATAAAATTTAAGATTTGATGCCTTAATTATACTAGCCAGATTTTAAGTGTTAAATAGCCATATATATCTAATAGCTACTATATTAGATAGCATGGAGATATTTCAGCAATTGCAGAAAATTCTACTGGGAAGAACTGGAATGTGAAATGTAAAATGAGGTGGTGGGAAAGGGGTCATGCTTTACTGCTGGGGAGAGTATGAATGTGTCTAGTCTTTTGGGATAGAAATGTGTCAATATCAAAATAAAAAATGCATTAAGTACATTATTTTACCATTATATTTATAATACCAAATATTTAGAAATACCCTAAATATCACTGATAAACATTTAATTTATATAACATATTAGGTGTAGAAAACAAGTCATAAAAAAATACATGATATAATACAGTGTGTGTGCTTGTAGGTTCCTGTCTGTAAAAGATTTCTAGGTATTTGTAACTGGATAGAAATTGGCTTTTGAGGATACACAGTGAACTTTTATAATGATATAATCAAATTCCCAGTTGGTACTAGTAGTAAAGAACCCACCTGCCAATGCAGGAGACATAAGAGATGCAGGTCGATCCTTGGGTCAGGAAGATCCCCTGGAGAAGGGCATGGCAACCAGCTCCAGTATTCCTGCCTAGAGAATCCCATGGACAGAGAAGCCCAGCAGGGGCTTTGTGACCCCCATAGGGTCACAAAGAGTCGAACAGAACTGAAGCAACTTAGAAAGTGTGCAATAGTCAGCCTGAAATCAAGTTAAAGTTTCAAAGAGATTATTGCACTTGGCTGTTTTTCTGAAGTGTTGTTTTTTTTTTTTCCTTTTATGATTTAAAGAAAAGATGGTGTAAAGAAGCAAGGTAGTGGTGGAAACAATGTCCCACGTATTTTTTTCCACCATTGTAGAAATTTCATTCATATCAGGAAAACAGTGTTTGATAAATGTTGCCATGTATGCTAAGAAATTATGAGTGTCATGCATCCATTGTCCAAAAACATTGTTGCATTTAGGTGTGGAATTCTCAGTAATAAAGAATTGCACATACGTGAGAAAAAGCATCAAAGAATGCTTTCATATTTTCTAATGCAGTTCTGAACACAATGAATTCAAATAGAATTCAATCAGTGGCTTGATTGTAGCTATACCAAAATAGCCCCAGAATGAACTACTGTGCAGTTCATCTCTAACTGTTGTGTTGTTAGCTTTAAGCCTTGTTCATTTCTTGAGGGCTCAGGGTGTCATATCCACTTATGCAGAGCTATTCTTGTACACAACTGAAAGAATGGAAGAGACATTTGAATAATTGTTTTTGTAGAAGTGATGAATATACATAAATTATTCTAGTGGGATCTTTTAGTCTACTAGTGGAAGGAGAGGTTTTACTTTAACATCAGAACTTACAGTTAAGGCATTATAAATATGTCCAGTTCTCCTTTACTATATACAAATGATTTCTGGTGGGAAAACTTTTATATCTTATATCTCCTTATCACTTGCATGTTAATTTTAAAATTTTTAGTATGAGTTTGATGAGTCATACTTAACATTTGTCAAGACATTCATTTTCTTATATGCATGATACTTTAAAAATAATTTTTATGGGGTACAGTTGAATTACAGTGTTGCATTTCAGGTGTATAGCAAAGTAAATCTGTTATACAGATACATATATCCACTTTTTCTAGATTCTTTTCCCATATAGGCCATTACGGAGAACTGAGTAGAGTTCCCTGTGCTATATAGTAGGTTCTTGCTGCTGCTGCTGCTGCTGCTGCTGCTAAGTTGCTTCAGTCGTGTCTGACTCTGTGCGACCCCACAGACAGCAGCCCACCAGGCTCCCCTGTCCCTAGGATTCTCCAGGCAAGAACACCGGGGTGGGTTGCCATTTCCTTCTCCAATGCATGAAAGTGAAAAGTGAAAGTGAAGTCACTCAGTCGTGTCCAATTCTTGGCGACCCCATGGACTGCAGCCTACTGGGCTCCTTGGCCCATGGGATTTTCCAGGCAAGAGTACTGGAGTGGGATGCCATTGCCTTCTCCAAGTAGGTTCTTACCAGTTATCTATTCTGTATACAGTAGTGTGTACTTTTATATTTCTTAATTTAACTCCCTTTGATACTCTAGGAAAATGCTATGTGCATATTTTTAATACTATTATGTTAGTGATAAATACTTACATTGAATAAAACAATAAACTAGTAGAATGTATTTCTAAAACACCCTTCTCTTAAACCCTTTTAATATTTCTCTCCCAATTTTGATTAACTGCTTCCCCCACGTACATACGCTTCACTCAGGTATGCTGCTGCATTAAGGTTCCCATCACCTCAGCCCATGAAGACCAGCCCTTCCTTATTAGGGTTGAATGTTTCTTCCAATAAAATTTAATTACCTTATGTCTTATATCCCCAAGATGTTAGTTTTAGCAGGTTTTCTGTTGGAAAGGAATGTAAAACATTGGTGGTAACAACAACTGAGATGCTACATTTCTGAGATGCTGCTAAGATGTAACCAATAAGAACAAAAAGAATGGCAGAGTTACAGACAGAGAAGCAGTAACAGATATAGAGGCCTTTGAGAGGAGGATCTCTGGTGTTCTTTATGACATGTTACACAAAACCCTTGGCCCTGAATGATGTTTCAATAAAGTATTAAAGTCAATGCATCCAATTTATTTGTAAATGTTAAATATTTCTCATTTATCATATTCCAACAGAAGAAGGGATGGATGTTCCTAGCCACAGCATCATTTTTGTTGTTTACAAGTCATGTCTGACTCTTTGTGACCCCCTGGACTGCAGTTTCCAAATTATGTCTGACTCTTTGTGACCCACTGGACTGCAGTACCAGGCCTCCCTGTCCCTCGCCATCTCCTGGAGTTGGCCCAAGTTCATGTGCATTGTATTGGTGATGCCATCCAGCCATCTCATCCTCTGATGCCCTCTTTTCCTTCTGCCCTCAGTCTTTCCCAGCTTCAGTGTCTTTTCCAGTGAATTGGCTTTTCACATTAGGTGGCTAAATATTAGAGCTTCAACTTCAGCATTTCTAATGAATATCCAGGGTTGATTTCCTTTAGGATTGAATGGTTGGATTGCCTTGCTGTCTAAGGGACTCTCGAGAGTCTTCCCCAGCACCACGATTCAAAAGCATCAGTTCTTCAGCACTCAGCCTTCTTTATGGTCCTACTTGATGGTCTTTTACATTAGTACATGACTACTCAAAACAACATAGCTTCGAGTGTACAGACCTTTGTCAGCAAAGTGAGGTCTCTGATTTTTTAGTACACTGTCTAGGTTGGTCATACCTTTTCTTCCAAGGAGCAAGTGTCTTTTAATTTCATGGCTCCAGTCACCATCTGCAGTGATTTTGGAGCCCAAGAAAATAAAATTCATCACTTTTTTCACTTTTTTACCATCTATTTGCCATGAAATGATGGGACCCAATGCCATGCTCTTAGTTTTTTGAATGTTTTTTAAGCCACATTTTTCACTATCCTCTTTCACCCTCATCAAGAAGCTCTTGAAGTTACTCTTCAACTTCTGCCATTAGGATGCTGTCATGTGCATATCTGAGGTTGTTGATATTTCTCCCAGCTATCTTGATTCCAGCTCATGCTTCATCCAGCCCTGCATTTCCATTATGTATCTGCATATAAGTTAAATAAGCAGGGTGACAATGTATAGCCTTGATGTACTCCTTTCCCACTTTGGAACCAGTCCATTGTTCTATGTCTGGTTCTAACTGTTGCTTCTTGACTTGCTTACAGGTTTCTCAGGGGGCAGATAAGATGATCTGTTATTCCCATCTCTTTAAGAATTTTCCACAGTTTGTTGTGATCCACACCATCAAAGGCTTTAGTGTAGTCAATGAAGCAGATGTAGATTTTGGGGAGATTTTCCTTGCTTTCTCTGATCCAGTGAATGTTGACAATTTGATCTCTGGTTCCTCTGCCTTTTCTAAATCCATCTTGAATTTCTAGAAGTTCTTAGTTCACCTATTAATGAAGCCTAGCTTGAAAGATTTTGATCATGACCTTGATGGCATGTGAAATGAGTGCAGTTGTGCAGTAGTTTGAGCATTCTTTGGGACTGGAATGAAAACTGACCTTTTCCAGTCCTGTGACTGGAACTGCTGAGTTATCCAAATTTCCTGGCATGTTGAGTGCCGCATCTCAGCAGCATATTCTTTTAAGATCTGCAATGGCTCACTTGGAATTCTATTACCTCCACCAGTTTTGTGGCGCTTCCTAAGGCCCACTTGACCTCACTTTCTAGAATGTCTGGCTCTAGGTGAGTGATCACACCATCATGGTTATCTGGTCATTAAGACCTTTTTGTACAGTTCATCTGTGTATTCTTGCCACCTCTTCTTTTTTTTAAATTTGTTTATTTTAATCGTAGACTAATAACTTTATAATATTGTAGTGGTTTTTGCCGTACATTGACATGAATTAGCCATGGGTATACATGTGTTCCCCATCCTGATCCCCCCTCCCACCTTCCTCCCCATCCCACCCCTCAGGGTCATCCCAGTGCACCAGCCCTGAGCACCCTGTCTCATGCATCAAACCTGGACTGGAGGTCTATTTCATATATGATAATATACATGATTCAGTGCTATTCTCTCAAATCATCCCACCCTTGCCATTTCCCACAGAGTCCAAAAGCTGTTCTTTACATCTGTGTCTCTTTTGCTGTATTGCGTATAGGGTCATCATTACCATCTTTCTAAATTCCATATATATGTTAATATACTGTATTCATGTTTTTCTTTCTGACTTACTTCACTCTGTATAATAGGCTCCACTTTCATCCACCTCATTAGAACTGATTCAAATGTATTCTTTTTAATGGCTGAGTAATACTCCATTGTGTATATGTACCACAGCTTTCTTATCCATTCATCTGCTGATGGACATCTAGGTTGCTTCCGTGTCCTGGCTATTATAAACAGTGCTGCAATGAACATTGGGGTACATGTGTCTCTTTAAATTCTGGTTTCTTTGGTGTGTATGCCCAGCAGTGGGATTGCTGGGTCATAGGACAGTTCTATTTCCAGTTTTTTAAGGAATCTCCACATTGTTCTCTGTAGTGCTTGCCACCTCTTCTTAATACCTTCTGATTCTATTAGGTCCTTGGCATTTCTGTCCTTTATTGAGCCCATTTTTGCATGAAATATTCCCTTGGTATCTCCAGTTTTCCTGAAGGGGTCTTTAGTCTTTCTCATTTTATTGTTTTCCTCTATTTCTTTGCATTGTTCATTAAAGAAGGCCTTCTTATCTCTCCTTGCTGTTCTTTGGAACTCTGCATTCAAATGGGTATATCTTTCCTTTTCGCCTTTGCCTTTCACTTCTCTTCACTTCTCGTAAGGCCTCCCCACACAACCACTTTGCCTTCTTATATTTCTTTTTCTTGAGGATGATTTTGCTTACCACCTCCTGTACATTGTTAGGGATCTCTGTCCATAGATCTTCAGGCACTCTGTCTACCAGATCTAATCCTTTGAATCTATTAATCATTTCCACTGTATGATCATAAGGGATTTGATTTAGGTCATACCTGAATGGCCTAGTAGCTTTACCTACTCCCTTCACTGATTCCTAAGAAGTCAATATTCACTCTTGCCATCTCCTGCTTGACTGCATCCAATTTGCCTTGATTCGTGAACAAAATTCCAGATTCTTTTGCATATTGCTCCTTACAACACTGGGCTTTAAAGGTAACATCTTGTAAACATATAGTACAATACTACCACCAGAATACTTACATTGATTCAAATAGAATATAGAACAGCTCATCATAAATTTGATTCCTTAATATTTATTGAGTAAATGGATTAGAATTAGTGAGAGCTTACTATGCAGTGTGTTTTCTATTCTTCCTTTATTAATTCTAAGTATAGGGCTGTCCTATGGCTCAGCTTGTAAAGAATCCACCTGCAATGCGGAAGACCTGGGTCAATCCCTGGGATGGGAATATCCCCTGGAGAAGGGAAAGGCTACTCACTCCAGTATTCTGGCCTGGAGAATTCCATGAAATGTACAGCCCATGGGGTCACAGAGTCTGACACAACTGAGTGACTTTCACTAAGTACAGGCCACTTTTGATGAGGCCCAGCTGAAAGTAGAAGAGTAAGGTTCAAGGTCTAGCTGACATTACAGCAGTCATTTCTTCTATTAGAGCATGCTGCCCCTGAAAAAAAATCTCCACAATGCATGTCACTGCTTCACATGCCATCAAGTGGCATTGCACATATAACTGGGACTATATGGGCATCTGTTTCCATTAGGAAAACTTTGCTTATGCAGCTTTGTGGAGCCTCAGAGATAGGAAGATTTAAAACATGTCCAGGTCTAGGTCACCCAGCCCATCAATTGTTGAGTCAGGATTAAATTTGCAGTGTTTGTCTTCTGGATGTCCTCCTTTCTGTTTCACCTTTTGTATCATAGTCTCATCCGCTGAATGATCAATGTTAGAGCAATACAGAGAAACAAGCAAGGACATTGTCAAAGGAATCATTTGTATGTTCCAAAGAAAGAAAAGTATTTTTATAATAAAATATGTGCAGATGAGTTATTTATGTTAAAACACATGCGGTTTATTACAAAATAATAAATGTAAAACTGAAAACTAGGTTATTTCATCAGTCTTCTACCATCACACTTCCAATCTTTTGGGGTGTCAAAAACCAATGTCTTTCTGAGCCTCTAGAACGCAGACCCTTACTAGTACAAGGCTGCACTAACAATTAATTTACAGAGCAAATATGCATTGAATATCTACTAAAAGTCAGACTTAAAATACTGGGGACAAAAGCCCCTAATACCTTTCTAAAGGAGGACACAGAATTTTAATGAATATGAAACAGATGGATACATTTCATATGCTTTGTGGAGGGAATCAATAAGGCTTTCACTTCAATTCAGTCGCTCAGTCATGTCCGACTCTTTGCAACCCCATGAACCGCAGCTCGCCAGGCCTCCCTGTCCATCACCAACTCCCGGAGTTCACTCAAACCCCTGTCCATTGAGTCAGTGATGCCATCCAACCATCTTATCCTTTGTTGTCCCCTTCTCCTCCTGCCCCCAATCCCTCCCAGCATGAGGGGCTTTTCCAATGAGTCAGCTCTTTGTGTGAGGTAGGCAAGGTATCAGAGTTTCAGCTTCAACATCAGAACTTTCAATGAACACCCAGGACTGATCACCTTTAAGATAGACTGGTTGGATCTCCTTGCACTCCAAGGGACTCTCAAGAGTCTTCTCCAACACCACAGTTCAAAAGCATCAATTCTTCAGCACTCAGCTTTCTTCACAGTCCAACTCTCACATCCATACGTGACAACTGGAAAAACCGTAGCCTTAACTAGATGGACCCTTGTTGGCAAAGTAATATCTCTGCTTTTCAATATGCTATCTAGGTTGGTCATAACTTTCCTTCCAAGGAGTAAGCATCTTTTAATTTCATGGCTGCAGTCACCATCTGCAGTGATTTTGGAGCCCCAAAAAAATAAAGTCTGACACTGTTTCCCCATCTATTTGCCATGAAGTGATGGGACCAGATGGCATGATCTTCGTTTTCTGAATGTTGAGCTTTAAGCCAACTTTTTCACTCTCCTCTTTCACTTTCATCAAGAGGCTCTTTAGTTCCTCTTCACTTTCTGCCATAAGGGTGGTGTCATCTGCATATCTGAGGTTATTGATATTTCTCTCCGCAGTCTTGATTCCAGCTTGTGCTCCTCCAGCCCAGCGTTTCTCATGATGTACTCTGAATAGAAGTTAAATAAGCAGGGTAACAATTTACAGCCTTGACGTACTCCTTTTCCTATTTGGAACCAGTCTGTTGTTCCATGTCCAGTTCTAACTGATGCTTCCTGACCTGCAAACAGGTTTCTCAAGAGGCAGGACAGGTAGTCTGGTATTCCCATCTCTTTCAATATTTTCCACAGTTTATAGTGATCCACACAGTCAAAGGCTTTGGCATAGTCAATAAAGCAGAAATAGAAGTTTTTTATGGAACTCTCTTGCTGTTTTGATGATCCAGCAGATGTTGACAATTTCATCTCTGGTTCCTCCTTCTTTTCTAAAACCAGCTTAAACATCTGAAAGTTCATATATTGCTGAAGCCTGGGCTGGAGAATTTTAAGCCTCACTTTACTAGTGTGTGAGATCAGTGCAATTGTGCAGTAGTTTGAGCATTCTTTGGCATTGCCTTTCTGTGGGATTGGAATGAAAACTGACCTGTTCTAGCCCTGTGGCCACTGCTGAGTTTTCCAAATTTGCTGACATTATGATGATGCATAAAAGAGCAATTTCATCAAATGTGAGAGTTCAGAGAAAACTCTTTGAGGAAGTCACTTTTAATATGAGGATAGAATGTTGAAAGGATAGCTTTTTTTTTTTTTTTGCTCAGAAAGAAGCCTTGTGGCCCAGGGCCTAGTTTTGTCTCAATGCTTGCCTATTCATTTACCAGTCAGTTCTGCTGGCCACTGAGCCCTTAATAGGAATTATCAGTGGCAACACTTACATATGGACTCTTCTTGTGCCCTAAGCTTCTTCACCACATGGTGGCTGAATTTCAAGGATCAGGAAGAAGAGGGAGAGAGAACTAATGCATGAGAAAAGTTTTAGTAAATGTGTTCATTATTGAGGTGATTCTGAGAGGTATTGGTGATTGATAGCTGACGCACAGTTAAAGGATCAAATAGACATTAACACATCTAAAATTAAATGTTTAATTTAATATTTATTTTTTACTAAAATAAATTTTTAGTAAATATTTAAATAAATATTTAATTTTTTACTAAAAATAAATTTTTAGTAAATATTTAAATAAATATTTAATTTTTTACTAAAGAAAAAGTCTGAAACTAAAATTGAGGTTTTATATCTATGGTACCAAAATAGACTTGCAACTTTTTACAGATTGGCTAAAAGGGTTAAGGTGGCAGCTGAACCAGACTCTATTTTGTAGGTTTGAACTGTAATCGTTAATATTCCTCCAATGTCTGCTCCTCTGAACAAAAAATTGCCTACTTTCTAAATGAATTGCCTCCAATCACCTTAACCCATGTCCACTTCTTTCTCTTTAGCTACCTCTATCCTGCCACTTTACTTATTCCTGGGTGAGTAAACCTAATGTTCTGACTTCAACAAATAGCTGCAGCTGAGTATGCTAATAGAGAGATTCTCAAGGGAAAAAATGGGACTAAGTAGAGAGAAAGGAGAAACACAGGGCAGTGTTGTTAGTGGTTTAGTGCACGGGCTCTGAAATTCTATACTTCTGAGTCTGAAATTCCATAGCTTACCGTTTGTGTGACTTGTTTGCTTAACATCTTTGTACAGTGGTTTTCTTTCTATGACATAAGGTTTAAAATATAGTGCATGTTTAGTTGGTCAGTAGTGGCTGATCTTTGCAATCCTTTGGACTGTGGCCTGCCAGACTTCGCTTTCCATGGGATATTTTTCAGGCAAGAATACTGGAGTGGGTTGCCATTTCCTACTCTAGGAGATCTTCCCAAGCCAGGTATCAAACCTGTGCCTCCTGTGTCTCCTGCATTGTTGGCAGATTCCCCCTTGAGCCATCAGTGAAGCTCTTAAAAGTAGTACCAGACAGAATGGCCATAATAAAAAAAATACAGAAATAACAACTGCTGGAGGAGGTTTGAAGAAAAGGGAACCCTCCTATTCTGCTGGTGGGAATGTAAATTGATACAGCCACTATGGAGGACAATATGGAGATTCCTTAAAAAATTAGGAATAAAACCACCATATGACCCAGCATACCACTTCTATGCATATTCCCTGAAGAGACCAAAACTGAAAAAGACACACGTACCCCTATGTTCATTGCAGCACTATTTACAATAGGCAAGACATGGAAGCAACCTAGATGTCCATCAACAGAAGAATGGATAATGAGCTGTGGTACATATATACAATGGAATACTACTCAGCCATAAAAAGGAATGCATTTGAGTCAGTTCTAATGAGGTGGATGAAGCTAGAGCCTATTATACCGAGTGAATTGAGTCAGAAAGAGAAAAGCTAATACCATATAATAGCACATATATATGGAATCTAGAAGGATGGTACTGAAAAATCCATTTGTAGAGCAGCAGTGGAGACACTGACATAGAGAACAGGCTTATGGATAAAGGTGGCGGAGAAGAGGGAGAGGGTGCGATGAATGGAGAGAGTAGCACAGATGCATACACACTGACATATGCAAATAGATAGCCAATGGGAATTTGCTGTGTGACTCAGGGAACCCAAATGAGGGCTCTGTAATAACCTAGAGGGGTGGGAGTGAGCAGGTGGAGGGAGGGAGATTCAGGAAGAACGGGACATATGTCCACCTATGGTAAATTCATGTTGATGTATGACAGAAACCAAACCAATCTTTTGAACCAATCATCAATCAATTAAAAATAAATATTTTAAAAATAATCCCAATCAAGTTGTGTAAGTATAAAACAATATAACGTTTATGAAGCACAGCTCAGTACTTAGCATATTTTAAGTCCTCAGGAAATGTGAACTCTTAGGCCATAATTTCTTTTTATTAATAAGAAAAATGGCACTAGTGAGGGGGAGCACATGGAGAATTAGAGTGAGGTGAGTGTTTGCCATATGGCATACCCTCCAGGGCCTAGTCTTGCAGTCCAGTAGACTGCAGGTAGACCCGGGAGAGTAGCTTAGTATCACTGAGAGCTAGCAGGAGAGCAAGCAACACTGGCTTCTCTGTGTATCTGGACCCCTCATACATCCTCAGCAATCTAAGAATCTTAGCTCCATTATCATCACAATGGCTCTTGCATTGTCACCTACACATAGTTTCTTTAGCTCTGTAGGTCAGATCAGGTGAGGTTTGTTTGCTTTTCTCACTGGGGCTCACAACAGGTTTATTTGTGCTTAAAAGAGAAATATGTGCCAAGCAGATTCTAGAGTTTGATAAATTCTCTCTGAAAATAGGCATGCTTGGACAAACAAAACACACAGCTGAGTTCCTATCCATCCCAGATAGACGAGGAATTCCTCTCTCTGATGCCTTTGTCATGTTGCATATGATGTTGTCCTGTGATGTTGCTGTCATTACAGGCCGTTTAAAGTTGGCCCCACTCTCTTGTGTAGTGGCAGTTACTTAGCTTTCCATCCTGATGACAGTTAAATCCCAAGTTGACTGTGTTACTCAGGGATTTGCAAAGAAACAGAAGCAATAGGATATATAGAGATAAAAGAGGAGATGTATTGCAGAAACTTGGCTCATGTGTTTATGGAGGCTGGAAATCCCATAGTCTGTCATCTGTAAGCTGGAGGACCAGAAAAGCCAGTGGTATAATTCAGTCTGAACCCAAAGACCTGAGAATCAGGAGACCAAGGATGTAGTTCCCAGGCCTGAGGCCTGAGAGCCAGGGGGCACTGGTATAAAGAGTCCCAGATTCTGAAGGCCCAAGGACAGGAAGCACCAGTGCTTGCTGCAGGAAAAGGTAGACATCCTAGGTGAAAAAGGGAAAGCAACAATTCACCTTTCCATTGCCTTTTTTTATTCCATTTGGGCCCTCAAAGGATTGGATGATGCCAGCTCACTTTTGTGAGAGTGGATCTGCTTTACGCAGTCTATTGATTTAAATGCTAATCTCTTTTGGAAAGACTCTGTCACAACCAGGAGTAATGTTTTCCTTGTGTCTGGGCATCCTTAGGTCAGTCAAGAGGACACAAAACCACCCATCATGTGGCCCAGATGGCTGTCATTCACAGCACGCTCTTATCTTTAGGACCCAAGGCCAACCTGTTCCATGTCCTCATTTTTTTTTCCAGCTGTTCCCAAACATAGACTCCTGGGATTAAGTAGTGCTTTGACTTATTCTCGTGTCAGTACAACTTGATGTTTCTGTTTCCTGACCCCATCCTCTCCTCAGTTCTCCCTAAACTACTTTCCTAAGTCTACCACTCCATTGTTAATGAACTTGAGAGATCCTAAAACTCTTCGCTAAGTATTTTGTGCCCCTCCGTGTTAGATGGAATCTCATTTTCCCTAGAAGACCTTGACTAACCTTTTCTTCTTTGCAGCAAATCTGCATATCTTCTCTCTTATCTCAGAGCAGAGAAACAGCATCTTAGCATCTTAGCACACCACTGTCACTGAGCACACACACACTCCTTGGCCTTCTTAAAAAATTGCATGCTCCATCATGGTTCATGCCAATCACCCATATGACCTCCATCTCGCTTAGGTCTAAAGAGCAACCCATAAGCTGTTTTTTTAAATGGTGTTTAATTCTCTGCTGTAGATGACACCATCTACCTCCAAAATCCTTGGTTTGTATGCTGTGGAATTTCTGCTAGGGCTTTCAAATGTCCATACAACATGTTTGGTTTTTTTTTCCACCTCAAGTTCACATTTTAAAGTCTGAAAGTGTAAAAGACACAAGACATTATTCCACTTACAAGTTAATGAATTAGCTAGACTTTCTTCTTCTATCTACCTACCTACTTCAGTTCAGCTCAGTTCAGTTCAGTCACTCAGTCATGTCCGACTCTTTGCAACTCCATGAATCACAGCACGCCAGGCCTCCCTGTCCATCACCAACTCCCGGAGTTCACTCAAACTCACATCCGTCGAGTCGGGTATGCCATCCAGCCATCTCATCCTCTATTGTCCCCTTCTCCTCCTGCCCTCAATCCCTCCCAACATCAGAGTCTTTTCCAATGAGTCAACTCTTTGCATGAGGTGGCCAAAGTATTGGAGTTTCAGCTTCAGCATCAGTCCTTCCAATGAACACCCAGGACTGATCTCCTTTAAGATGGACTGGTTGAATCTCCTTTCAGTCCAAGGGACTCTCAAAGTCTTCTCCAACACCACAGTTCAAGAGCATCAATTCTTCAGCATTCAGCCTTCTTCACAGTCCAACTCTCACATCCATATGTGACCACTGGAAAAACCATAGCCTTAACTAGATGGACCCTTGTTGGCAAAGTAATATCTCTGCTTTTCAATATGCTATCTAGGTTGGTCATAACTTTCCTTCCAAGGAGTAAGCATCTTTTAATTTCATGGCTGCAGTCACCATCTGCAGTGATTTTGGAGCCCCAAAAAAGAAAGTCTTCCACTGTTTCCCCATCTATTTGCCATGAAGTGATGGGACCAGATGGCATGATCTTCGTTTTCTGAATGTTGAGCTTTAAGCCAACTCTTTCACTTTCCTCTTTCACTTTCATCAAGAGGCTTTTTAGTTCCTCTTCACTTTCTGCCATAAGGGTGGTGTCATTTGTATATCTGAGGTTATTGATATTTCTCCTGGCAATCTTGATTCCAGCTTGTGCTTTCTCTAGCCCAGCATTTCTCATGATGTACTCTGCATATAAGTTAAATAAGCAGGGTGACTATATACAGCCTTGACGTACTCCTTTTCCTATTTGGAACCAGTCTGTTGTTTCATGTCTAGTTCTAACTGTTGCTTCCTGGCCTGCATACAGATTTCTCAAGAGGCAGGTCAGGTGGTCTGGTATTCCCATCTCTTTCAGAATTTTCCACAGTTTATTGTGATCCACGTTGTCTGTTAACATAAGTGTATTCTTCCATTAAAACAAAATCTAGTAATCTGGCAAGGACACCAGAAGATGGTGCTAATATGCTAATTAGATAGTTCTAATTTGGATGACATTTAGAAGTTTGGAGAGACCATTGGCCCAGGGTAAATGAGACAGAAATGGAATAACTGCAGATAGTGGAAGTAGGCATCTAGACAGACATCAACATAAAGTTAGAAAATCTACCAGTTGACCATGTTCTGTGCATCGAGTTAGAGGATACTTTTATCTATAAGAGTAATAACTTATACTCCAGTGAGGGTGCCACTAGCATCATAAGACACCTAATGACGACTTTTCATCTGTAAGGGAGAACAGAAGGAGATTCTATTACAAGTGGGTTCAAAAAAACAGAATTAGGAATGTCAGAATTTCAAAATAATACAAGCTAGGAAATGGCACTTAACCATCAGAAGTTGCAATGAAGTCAATGAGCTGCAAGCTTGGAGGGGCAGATTGGGACCTGAACCAAGGGGGACCATGGAAATGATTATTTACATATAGCTCCCCTGTACACAACCTCGGTGGTAACCAACAAGGGTATGACTCAATCCATAAAATAAAAAGAATTTAATAAAGAAGGCTGAGGGCCTCTACCTATAAAATATTTCCAATTCTTGCCCAGTTTCTTGACCTGAGACTTTTGCAGATCTGAAACATATTGACTGAAGTCTTCAGGAGGAAAAACCCTACAAAACCATGCAAGTGGGCAAGCATGTAGAAAAATGATTCCCAGTCTTTCCTCAAAGAGATTTACAGCCATTCACTCAAGTAACCACATACTCACAAGAAGGGGGTATGAAATATTTCCAAGAAAGTTACACACTGATCCTGAGCTAACTTGATGTTCAGGAATGTGAAACTTAAGTACAATATTGTCACAGGTTGGGTCACAGGGAGTTTCCTGGGTCCCCAGAATCACTCAATGGTCATTTCTTCAGTACCTGGTTCTAAATAGTATCATTGGTATAGATATTCTTGGTTGTTTTTAGAATCCAGTCATGTACAGATGTGAGAGTTGGACCATTAAGAAGGCTTAGCAGTGAAGAACTGATGATTTTGAACTATGCTTCTGGAGAAGGCTTGAGAGTGCCTTGGACAGCAAGGATATCAAACCAGTCAATCCGAAAGGAAGTCAACCTTGAATATTCACTGGAAGGACTAATGCTGGAGCTGAATACTTTGGCCACCTGGTACAAAGAAACAACTCACTGGAAAAGACCCTGATGCTGGGAAATATTGAGGGCAGGAGGAGAGGATGACAGAGGATGAAATGGTTGGATGGCATTACCAACTCATGGACATGGATCTAAACAAACTCTGGGAGATAGTGAAGGACAGGGAAGCCTAGCATGCTGTCTGTCATTCATGGGGTCACAAGGAGTTGGACACAACTAAGAGACAACAACAACAAAATAAGTTCTGTGGATGAAAAACGTTTCTCGCCATATCAGTAAACAAAGGATGCTGCAGTCATCAAGCCAGCAGCCACACCCAAATATGCACCCTAAGGGGATCCAAGAGAAGAAAAACAGGAAGTTGGTCCTAGACAGTTTTGGTGTATATCAAAGAAATGATTTCAGTGAGCCCAGATTATTCCATCTTCCCCTACACAGAAAAGCATTAAATGCATTAACTTTATATTCTGGGCTTTCTTTAACAGTAATCTTTTGATATTCTGACTGCCTTGTTTTTGTTTCAAAAGCTCCTATGAATCCTCGCTCCTCTCTTACTTCTTTGGAGCAATCCTTCAGAGACAATCTGAGGCTGTCTTCTAGGCTTAAGTCCTCAGAAAATCCACCAAACAAAATATATTTCTCAACTTTTAGGTTGTCCATTTCTTTTCAGTTGGCACAGTTCCTTTTCCTGATTGGTAGATTATACTGTAGTGGCAAAGGCCACTTGGAAACATCTGGCCTGTCATCATCCCATCCTACCCCCACTGGCCAAGTGAGTAAATCAAAAACAGTAATGTATCTTAGAATGGCAGAAATTAAATTCTCAGAGAATGCAAATTACTGGGATTGTTACTATATCCCAAATTAGTTTCTAATCAAACATATAAATTCAGTTTGCTGTGCAGGATGTAGATATGGGCTCAGATACATGGTGTGTGGCCACTGATCAAACAAATGTTTTCATTTCTGTTCCTATTATGAAGGAAGGTTTAAGAAAATGTTGTGATCATTTGGAACAGACAGCAGTATACTTTTATGGTCTTACTTCAGGGCTGCATTAGCTCTCCTGCCATCATTCATAACATACTCAGAAGACTTGTGGACCATCTGAACATTTACAGAATACCACATTAGAATGTTCTTTGATAACACCACATTAATAGATTAACCAGCTGAGCAAAAAGTTGCAAATATGTTAAAGGTTTTGGTTAAATGCATAAACTCTGGAAACTAGGAGATAAACCCTATGAAGAATTAATCAGGGCCAACTATATTGGTAAAGTTTTGAGGGGCTCAATGGCCTAGGCCATGATGGGATGTCCTCTACAAATAAATGCATGTCACACTTACAAGGACTTTAGTATGTAGAAAGCTAAGAAAGAAGTTATCTTTGGGTTCACTAATTTCAATAATTTACTTTTAATATAATGCAACTAGAACCATCTAATTTTCATGGCTTACATACTGGAATTGAATTCTTTCTATTGGAAACAGATTGCAGTGGTTATCACTGATCAAAAATCTGCCTGATCAGGCCAGTGTGATGTGTTAGGATCTGATCAGATGGCTCCAGGCCATAGCTTTTGCTCAAGGTTTTTGGAAGCAGATATTATTATTCTTGACAGAAGCATCTCTGCATGTAATGAAATAAGCTTCAGTTATGGTTCTAGATTAAAATTAGAATCAATTGTGTCAACATTAGTTGCATCAACCATATTACTTACATGGAGAAGTCGTTACCTTTATACACACACACACACACATTTCCTATATAAAATTTAAAAACTTAATTATAACTCACTATGGATACCAACAAAATTCTGGTAATGTTGCCTTAACCTGTGGAACATAATAAATCAGTTTTCATACCCTCCTTTGTCTATACTCACAGAAAACGCTGCCCTTCCTTCCTAGTTCAAGGCAGAATAGCATGCTCTCATAGACAGGGTGCCATTTTGGCTAGTTTTTGTCCTTGAAGTAGAGAGGGTCCAAGAGGAACCAGAGAAGGGGACGACAGAGGATGAGATGGTTGGATGGCATCACTGATTCGATGGACATGAGTTTGAGCAAGCTCCGGCAGTTGGTGATGGACAGGGAAGCCTGGCTTGCTGCAGTCCATGGGGTCGCAAAGAGTCAGACATGACTGAGTGACTGAACTGAACTGGGATGAAGGTCAAGATATTCGAGTGTAACTGATTTCCCTCTTCCAAAGAGAGAGAGAATGAGAAAGACGGAGCTTTGTGGAAAATTCCTGGTGTTTGCCTGGATGTCATTTGCCAGTGTGCAAAACAGCAAGGCTTCCATCTCCTCACAGACATCCATGCTTGGCTCTTGTTGCCCGTGCACTGCTGGTATCTGGCCCTGAATCTAACACACTACTGAATGTACAAAGGGGTCTGTTTTTTTTTTTTTTTTTGTCATTTCTGTTCTTGCTTGAGCCCCACTGATGTTGCTCCAGCTAGGCAGTCAGCTGCTCAGACAATGAGAGCCTGTCTCTTCATCTTGCAGTTTCCTGCTTCCCATTCTCCACTCCCATGATCCAACAAAAGGAATTCATTAAAGGAGTTAAGTGCTTGGTTATTATTAGAGGAGGGAAAACAGATTGAGCTATTTTTGCCCACAGAGGTCTTTCACAACAGCCACTGAAGTCAGCTCTTTCCTCACTTAGAGTAATCATAAAGAATCAGCAACAGTTTCTACGGATCACTGCCTTATGCCAACATAAATAGGCAGAAAAGTAACTGATTTGTGTTGCTAAAAAACAAGTACAAACTATGTAATTATTTAAAGAACTCATTATTTTCTTTTGTTCTTTGCTTATTTATGTGCCTCTTGTATCATCGCTGTATTTCTTGATAGTTCTGAATGTAAAGCAAGTAAAACTGATACATGATTATTAATTTTCCTAAAGAACACATAAAAAACCTTCTTTACTGACTCCAAAAGCAGTCAGTAACAGAGTAAAACTCTTTAAAATCAGAGGCTCTAATATCTTGTAAGGTATTTACAAAAAGAATCGCTAGCTTATTTCTAAAAGGAAATAATCCATTTAATTTTGATATATACATTATTATATAGAAAAGTTGTTATTCTTTTATCATACCACTATTTTCCAATTTCTATAAAATTTAATAGAGTTGAATGATTGCACTTCACATTCAAAGAGCAAAGAGAAAAAAATAAACATAAAGTCTATTGAGCTGAGTGTTTTGGTTATTCAGGTATGCCTGTGTGCATGCCAAGTTGCTTCAATCACGTCCGACTCTTTGTGACCCCATGAACTGTAGCCCATCAGGCTCCTCTGTCCATGGGATTCTATAGGCAAGAATACTGGAGTGGGTTGCCATACCCTCCTCCAGGGGATCTTCCTGACCCAGGGATCAAATCCACATCTCTTACGTATCTTGCATCAGCTGGCAGGTTCTTTAGCACTAGCATCACCAAGGAAGCCGTGTGTGCTAAATTGCTAAATTATGGCCAACCTTGTGACCCCATGGACTGTAGACTGCCAGGCTCCTCTGTCCATGGGATTTTCCAGGCAAGAATACTGGAGTGTGTTGCCATTTCCTGGGGATCTTCCAGACCCAGGGATTGAACCCATGTCCCTTATATCTCCTGCACTGGCAGGCAGGTTCTTTGCAGGCAGGTTCTTTACCACTAGCATCACCTGGGAAGCCCTATTTAAGTATATACTATATTAAAAAATTTGGATGTATTTTGTCATGCTTCTCTCTGTTTTACGAAGGAAGGCTGACCACATGTTTTAGTTGTATCACCTAAATGGGAAATAACCTGCTCATAACTGGTGAACAAATATTTTTAAATGTACAATCATCAACTTTGATAATCATTAAAATTTAACTAGGTCAGTGATCACTCTCTTTTTCTCTTTGGCTGTGGGAAATAGCTCTTTGGTTAGTATCTAGCTGGCAACCATTTTCCTTCTTTGGAAACTGCCCCTGATACAGAAGGGATGGGTCTCCACCAGTTTTGGCTGTGCTGTGTAACCTGCTTCATCTGCTATGGTTGCCTGGGTCAGAGGTGGACACCTCACCAGTGGCCATTACATGATCCCAGGAATTTAGGAAGGTAACTGAGAGACACAGAGGTTGGGAGCTTCTGGTAGTTAAGTTTTATTAGTGGCAGTTCCCCAGAGCCCTGTGAACTCCAGCGGCTGGTACCTGCTCTGATACCTGATTTACCCAAGACCAGTTATTCAGCGCTAGCTGAGCTTCTGTGAGATGTGCCAGTATCTTCCAAAGACTGTGTTTACCTGTTTAGATCCACTTGTCATCTGTTACTTGCAACCAAATGCAATTCAGCTATATATTGTCCTTATCACACATATATATTTGTTTTCACATTGTAAGTATTAATGCCATTTTACATTTCTCCTGCCTATTAACAAATGTATGATAAACATTTTTCTCTGAAAATCTGTTCTCAAGTTAGAACATTTGCATTAACCATAATGAAACAAAATTTCAAGGATATATATTAGAAAATCTACCTTTAATATTATAGTTCTCTGAATATTGTTGAAAAAAGTCCTTAATCTAAATATGCAGAAGGTTATCAGTCAAAATTGATTAATTTTAAAAAAATTCAGTTATTGTCCTTTTGTTCCTAGAGAGTATATTTCTAGTGCTCAGTACACCACCTTAATTTTTTGATAATTCAGTATTCTAATGACAGCAGTGTAAAGGGTAGTTGTTAAAGGACACAGTGTAATAAAAATTATCTCAGCATTTTAAATAATGTTACAGGTCTAACAGAGCTTTTTTTAGTAACACAGATTCTCTAAAAATATTTGTAATTCTTTTTAAAATGTGCAACTTCTTTCCATTTTACAAATAAGTAATATCAGCATCCAAAACAACCTTTTTGTAATATCAGAATGTCATTCCCTAGTGAGGAATCAAATAAGTGGTCCCTTATCTCATTTACTACACACACACAAAAGCCACTTATAAAAAATTCAGCTTATTCTTGGCAGATAAAGTAGCAGCTATTTTTGTCCTTTGTTCCCTTGTGTGATTATCAGTGTCTCTCAATTGTGAAAACAAATCTTCCCAAATGCATATATTCCGTCTCATGCTCATCATGGATGCTCCATCAATATTACTGAGTGAAGGTATACCTCTCTGGGAAGCTAATGAAGGACAGATGCAGGGAAAGCCAAGATGGTGTACCTAGAGGAGAACCCAGAAGCTATGAAGCAGATGTGAACGAGGGAATGAAAGAAAAATACCAGTCGTCAGCTTGAATGGAGACAGTGGAGATAATTGAACAGCTGATAAAGTAGATAGGAAGGGAAGGATGACCCACAGCATTATTTTCTTTCTTTAGGTCACAGCTGTGATTCTTGTAGAAATAAAATGTGTTTCTGATTCACTCATAAGGAACATCAATCCATATGGTCTCTGCAACAGGAGAAGCAGATACAAAGAATGAGGCTGAGGAAGTATGACAACTAGATTCACTGCTGCTGCTAAGTCGCTTCAGTCATGTCTGACTCTGTGTGACCCCATAGACAGCAGCCCACCAGGCTCCCCGTCCCTGAGATTCTCCAGGCAAGAACACTGGAGTGGGTTGCCATTTCCTTCTCCAATGCATGAAAGTGAGAAGTGAAAGTGAAGTCGCTCAGTCGTGTCTGACTCCCAGTGACCCCATGGACTGCAGCCCCCCAGGCTCCTCCACCCATGGGATTCTCCTATGCTCGTTTAATTGTGGGAATGTTTGATTCTTTCTTTCTTTTTGGTTTTTATTAGTTTGTTTCGACATAGGTTTATAATGAATTCTATTTCAAATCCTTGTAATCATACAAATAAAATATTGTTCTTCACTTTATACATTTTACAGAATTTCACCAGTGACTATAATTCCACAAGCTTTTGCTAAGACATTTTCTCTTTTTTTCTTTTCTTCCCTGTCTTTTATGGTTCTTATGTTTTTGCTTGTTTTTTTTTTCAATGTAACTGCTGACTAGCTAGAGAGGAAGTAGTAAGGATCTTGGGGCAGCAGAGCCAGGCATTGTATTTTTTGAAGATAATTTGCCCACATGATTAAAGAATATGTGAAGAATTATTCATCCAGTTGAGACCTTCCAGTAAACTTACCCTGTTGTGCATAACTCTCGTTATTACTCACTAGAGAGTAGTGAAGCCCATGTAACTGACTAAAATTAGTTGATTTGTATTAAATTCTAACATCCTCACTTGGGTACCTATCACTGAATATTTGGCCAGGAAGGAGCTCTTAAATCATCATTCCCCCAAGTGTTTTCCTTAGAACAGTGGAGCTGGAAATGCTTCCACAAGAAGTTTTGGAAACACTGCCTATAATGTTACACTCATAGAAATGAAAAAAATAAGATTGATAAATTGAAAATATTAGATAAAATGCTAAAATTTTAATGACTCTGAAAAGTACTGCTATAGAGAAGTTTATCTATCACATTTTTTTATATCTATTTAACTCACTAGAAACTAGTCTTTCCTGGAATAAATTTGATGGAAATAAGATTTTAGTGAGTTTGAGATGTCTAGTAATTATAGAGTATTATTCTTTAGTTTATTTAACCTCTTCTGAGTCATACCCAGTTTAGAAATGGATGAAGGCTGTAAATGTTTTTAGCCAAAGAAAGATATATAGACATATGGACATTAAATTTTACATAATGTTCAAAATTTTGCATATTATTTAAGGGTGATTCCTAAAAGTCACCACTTGCACCATGTTAAGGAAACGTGAACCTTCTGGTTCGCTCACGAATTAAGCTCCTCTTTGGGTACTGCTACCATGAAGAGGGAACAGCAACCCACTCCAGTGTTCCTGCCTGGAGAATCTCACGGACAGAGGAGCCTGGCAGACTATGGTCCATAGAGTCACAAGGAGTTGAACACGGCTGAAAAGACTTTGCACTCACACATGCACCATGAAGCATACTTCATGGTATGTCTTCAAAACTTTTACTACTGACATTTACTCAGTGCGATATGTGCCTTGGTCCTTGGCATGACCCTCTTAAATCACCTTCAAGAGGAAAGATATAGACATTATCAGAGAACCAGGAGCAAGGAAGTCAAGGCTGATATTTTTGTCCCCTTTTTGTATATTCTGAAATACAGCATTCACAATGTAAAATTTTAAATGCTTTCCTTTAGTGGATTAAGTTCAGAGATATAATTTCCTTACTCCGTTTGTATTATGCATATTCAGAAGCATAATATTGAGAAGTTCAAGTCTGTAAAACATTCTGAGCTTTATTATAGCCGAGTACAAAATGCATAATGTATTTGGTTAGTGTAAAGTCTATTCCAGATATATTTTTAATAATTCTTTCTATTATTTTTTTTCTCTATGTAAGTTAGGATTGTGTAAGTAAATAAGTAGATTCTCATTTGTAATTTAAGTTTCTTTGCTTATGTATATTTTTACTAAATCAAAAGCCTTTTTGGAATTTTCAAATCTCCAAAATACAAGAAGTTATTTCTTTTAAAAAAATATATTTATTTTTTAATTGAAGGATAATTGCTTTATAGAATTTTATTATTTTCTGTCAAACATAAACAGGAAAAGTTATTTCTTTATTAATAAACTTGAAAACTTTATTTCAGATGTTTTTCCTTTGGTTTATTTTGTCCTAATTTTTATGGGTCAAAGTTTTGTTTGCTAATTTTTTTTCTTCTCTTTTTATAGTATTCCTCATAGTAGAATAAGGAATTACTGCATTTAATCTCAAATGTTTATTTATTGGATTATATATTTATTCAAATAATATTTTATATCATTTTAATTCTATTACACTTTACTTCTAAAAACTTGACTTTTTCTTACATTGAAGAAATGAAGAAATACTATATGTAATAAAGAGTGATTAATTATTAATTAGACTTCATTTAATCTTTTTAATGAAGTATACTAAATACCATTATTTCTAATTTATCTCTAATTTTCAGAGATACAAAGCTATTTCCTAGGGTCACATAGCTAGAAAGTGGTTGAGCTGTAATTTTAAACTGACAGATTCTGATTTTAAACATCAGTATGTTTTCATTTAAAAATAATTTCAAAGAAACTGGCAAAACAAGTTTTTGGGTTGAGGTTGTTAAATAAGAATTTGCCTTTAGAGAAGCATGTTGCTATGGCTAAAAGCACAATAAATATTGAGTTAGTTGTACAATAGACAGAGATACCTTTCTTCTTTATGCTTTTGTGTCTCTTACCTTTGTTTTCCCTTGTTTTTTTCCCTGTTTTAGGATTTAGATCTGTGGCATGTCATATAGAAAAACACCTCATAATTTTTAATGCATTACACATACACACACAATTTTGTGGTTTTTTTCTGAAGTATATCCATTCCCTAACCTCGAATGTGAAAGGCCTTAAGTAGCTGGCCTAGTTTGGAATCTTATCTCTGGTGTATTTGCTGAGTTCACACCTGCTGCTTCTCCATCTGCTACAAATTTAGATCAGTATAGGACCTTCTTGAAATATGTGGAAAATGTCAAACATACCAAAAAAAGCACTGTCTTTTTTTAAAGCTGATTGTGTCCTGAGATGACTGAGGTTTTTCTTTCCCTAAAGATTCAGTTCAGCTCAGTTCAGTTGCTCAGTCATGTCCAACTCTTTACAACACTATGGACTGCAACATGACAGACTTCCCTGTCCATCACCAACTCCCAGAACTTGCTCAGACTCATGTCCATCAAGTTGGTGATGCCGTCCAACCATCTCATCCTCTGTTGTCCCCTTCTCCTCCTGCCTGCAATCTTTATCAGGATCTTTTCCAATGAGTCAGTTCTTCGCATCAGGTGGCTAAAGTATTGGAGCTTCAGCATCAGTCCTTGCAATGAATATTCACGATTGATTTCCTTTAGGATGGACTGGCTTGATCTCCTTGTTGTCCAAGAGATGCTTGACTCTTCTCCAACACCACAGTTCAAAAGCATCAATTCTTCAGTGCTCAGCTTTCTTTATGGTCCAACTCTCAAATCCCTGCATGACTACTGGAAAAAAACCATAGCTTTGATTATATGGACCTTTGTCAGCAAAGTAATGTCTCTGCATTTTAATATGCTGTCTAGGTTGGTCATAGGTTTTCTTCCAAGGAGCAAGCGTCTTTTAATTTCATAGCTGCAGTCACCATCTGCAGTGATTTTGGAGCCCAAGAAAATAAAGTCTGTCATTGTTTCCATTGTTTCCTCATCTATTTGCCATGAAGTGATGGGATCAGATTCCATGATCTTCATTTTTTGAATGCTGCATTTTAACAGCTTTTCCACTCTCCTCTTCCACATTCATCAATAGGCTCTTTTAGTTCCTTTTCGCTTTCTGCCATAAGGGTGGCGTCATCTGGCTTCCCTGGTGGCTCAGAGGTTAAAGCGTCTGCCTGGAATGCAGGAGACCCGGGTTTGATCCCTGGGTTGGGAAGATCCCCTGGAGAAGGAAATGGCAACCCACTCCACTACTCTTGCCTGGAGAATCTCATGGAGGGAGGAGCCTGGTAGGCTACAGTCCATGGGGTCGCAAAGAGTTGGACATGACTGAGCGACTTCACTTCACTTCACTTCATCTGCATATCCGAGGTTATTGATATTTCTCTGGCAAACTTGATTCCAGCTTGCTCTACATCCAGTCCAGCATTTCACATGATGTACTCTGCATATAAGTTAAATAAACAGGGTAAAAATATATAAGCCTTGAAGTACTCCTTTCCCAATTTGGAACCAGTCCATTGTTCCATGTCTAATTCTAACTGTTGCTTCTTGACCTACATAGAGATGTTTCTCAGGAGGCAGGTAAGATGGCCTGGTATTCCCAACTCTTTAAGAATTTTCAACAGTTTGTTGTGATCTGCACAGTCAAAGGGGCTTCCCTTGTGGCTCAGCAAAAATCCTCAACAAAATTCTAGCAATCAGAATTCAACAACATATTAAAAAGATCATACACCATGACCAAGTGGGCTTTATCCCAGGGATGCAAGGATTCTTCAATATCCACAAATCAATCAATGTACATTAACAAATTGAAAAATAAAAGCCATATGATTATCTCAGTAGATGCAGAGAAGGCCTTTGACAAAATTCAACATCCATTTATTATAAAAACTCTCCAGAAAGCAGGAATAGAAGGGACATACCTCAACATAATAAAAGCTATATATGACAAACCCACAACAAATATTATCCTCAATAGTGAACAATTGAAAGCATTTCCCCTAAAGCCAGGAACAAGACAAGGGTGCCCACTTTCACCGCACTATTCAACATAGTTCTGGAAGTTTTGGCCACAGCAATCAGAGCAGAAAAAGAAATAAAAGGAATCCAGATTGGAAAAGAAGAAGTAAAACTCTCACTGTTTGCAGATGACATGATCCTCTACATAGAAAACCCTAAAGACTCCACCAGAAAATTACTAGAGCTAATCAATGAATATAGTAAAGTTGCAGGATATAAAATCAACACACAGAAATCCCTTGCATTCCTATACACTAATAATGAGAAAGTAGAAAAAGAAATTAAGGAATCAATTCCATT
>SJXQ01007135.1:0-43449 GCA_006408695.1 Aepyceros melampus | reverse complement strand
AGGATACTTGGGACTGGTGCACGGGGATGATCCAGAGAGTTGATATGGGGTGGGATGTGCGGGGGCAGGGGTGGTTCAGGATTGGGAACTCATGTACACCCGAGACGGATTCATGTCAATGTATGGCAAAACCAATATAGTATTGTAAAGTAAAATAAAGTAAAAATAAAAATTAAAAAAAATAAACAACAACAAAAAGAAAACTAAGCCAACACAAATAAAACATTTGAGACACTAAAAAAATAAAAAAAAGAATCTGCCTGCAACGTGGGAGACCTGGGTTTGATCCCTGGGATGAGAAGATCCCCTGGAGAGGGAAAAGCTACCCACTCCAGTATTCTGGCCTGGAGAATTTCATGGACTGTATAGTACATGGGGTCACAAACAGTTGGACATGACTGAGCAACTTTCACCCATCACTCACATAGTCAATGGCTTTAGTGTAGTCAATGAAGCAGACTAGATTTTTTCTGGAATTCTCTTGCTTTTTCTATGATCCCGTGGATGCTGACAATTTGATCTCTAGTTCCTCTGCCTTTGCTAAATCTAGCTTATACATCTGAAAGTTCTTGGTTCATGTACTGTTGAAGCCTAGCTTGGAGAATTTTGAGCATTGCTTTGCTAGTGTGTGAGATGAGTGTAATTGTGTGGTAGTTTGAGCATTCTTTGGCATTGCCTTTCTTTGGTATGGAATGAAAACTGACCTTTGCCAGGCCTATGGACACTGCTGAGTTTTCCAAATTTGCTGGCGTATTGAGTGCAGCACTTTCACAGCATCATCTTTTAGGATCTGAAATGGCTTGGCTGGAATTCCATCACCTCAACTACCTTTGTTCGTGGTGACGCTTCCTAAGGCCCACTTGACCTCACACCCCAGGATGTCTGGCTCTATGGAGTGATCACACAATCGTGGTTATCTAGGTTATTAAGAACTTCTTTGTATAGTTATTTTGTATTCTTACCACTTCTTAAAAACTTCTGCTTCTGTTAGGTCCATACCATTTCTGTCCTTTATTGTGCCCATCTTTGCAACAAATGTTCCCTTGGTATCTCTAATTTTCTTGAAGAGATCTCTAATCTTTCTCATTCTATTGTTTTCCTCTATTTCTTTGCATTGATCACTTAGGAAGGCTTTCTAATCTCTCCTTGCTTGTCTTTGGAACTCTACATTCAGATGGATATATCTTTCCTTTCCTCCTTTGCCTTTCACTTCTCTTCTTTTGTCGGCTATTTGTAATGCCTCCTTAGGCAAACATTCTGACTTTTTGCATTGCTTCTTCTTGAGGATGGTTTTGATCATTGCCTCTGGTACAATGCTACAAACCTCCGTCCTTAGTTCTGCAAGCACTCTGTCAATCAAATCTAATGCTTGACTCTATTTGTCACTTCCACTGTGTAATCTTAAGGGATTTGATTGAGATCATGTCTCAATGGTCTAGTGGTTTTCCCTACTTTCTTCACCTTAAGTCTGAATTTGGCAGTGAGGAGTTTATGATCTGAGCCACAGTAAGTTCCTGATCTTTTTGCTGATTATATAGAGCTTCTGTATCTTTGGCTGCAAAGAATATAATCAATATGATTTTGGTATTGGCCATCTGATGGTATCCATGTGTAGAGTAGTCTCTTCTGTTTGGAAGAGGGTGTTTGCTATGACCAGTACATTCTCTTGACAAAACTGTTAGCCTTTGCCCTGCTTCATTCTGTACTCCAAGGCCAAACTTGCCTGTTATTCCAGGTATCTCTTGACTTCCTACTTTTGCATCTCAGTGTGCTATGATGAAAAAGATGTCCTTTTGTGTGTGTGTGTGTGTGTGTGTGTGTTAGTTCTAGAAGGTCTTGTAGGTCTTCATAGAGCCATTGAACTTCAGCTTCTTTGGCATTAGTGTTTGGGGCATAGACTTGGATTACTGTGATATTGAATGGTTTGCCTTGGAAATGAACAGAAATGTTTCTATCATTTTTGAGACTGCACCCAAGTACTGCATTTTGGACTCTTTTGTTGATGATGAGGGCTGTACCATTTCTTCTAAGGGATTCTTGCCCACAGTAGTAGACATAGTGGTCATCTGAATTAAATTCTCCCATTCCGGTCCAGTTTAGTTCTCTGATTCATAAAATGTTGATGTTCACTCTTGCCATCTCCTGTTTGACCTCTTCCAATTTACCTTGATCATAGACCTAACATTCCAGGTTCATGTGTAATATTGTAATATTGTTCTTTACAGCATCAGACTTTACTTCCATCACCAGTCACATACACAATTGGGCATTGTTTTCACTTTGGCTCAGCCTCTTCATTCTTTCTAGAGCTATTTCTCCACTCTTCTCTAGTGGAGAAATAGCATATTGGGCATATCCAGTAGCATATTCCCTAAAGATTGGCACTCCCTCTTTGTTTTCAATGATTTAGAGTTTATTTAAAGGGTGAAGTCAACTTGATTGTGGTTTAAAGAACACAGAATTATCATTTCAAAAATAAATGTCACTTACTTGATGGTAGGCAATTAAAAGATGTTATCTATGCTACACTTATATTAATTATACACCTGAAGGGATTCCCGGTGGCTCAGTGGTAAAGAGCCACTTTGGCGGCCACACTGGTAAAGGTGACTCCTGCAGTGCAGGAGTCGCAGGGGATGCATGTTTGATCCCTGGGTCAGGAAGACCCCCTGGAGGAGGAAATGGCAACCCACTCCAGTATTCTTGCCTGGAGAATTCCACGGAATGAGGAGCCTGGTGGGTTATGGTCCATAGGTTTGCAAAGAGTCAGACATGACTGCAGCAGCTAAGCATGCACACAAACACCTGAATTGTATAGCAAGTTTCAGTCGTAAGTTTATTTTTAGCAACTGCACAAATGGGTTTCTTTCCATCTTACTCTTAATACATCCAGTGAAAGATACCTGATGTTTAGAAATGACATCTAATAGATTGAGTTATTCATTCAAATATTTACTCTGAGCAAGTTTCTACCTGAAACTGTACTCTGAAAGTTCAAGAACGTGTTCAGTAAGGAACTTTATTAAATTAAATTTGTGTGGGTATATGGGTCATTCTTAAATACTAAGTTCCTATTTTTTGTACTTAAAATTTAGACATTGAATTTTGTGTTTTACTTTCTTGGACACTTGTATGTAATTTTATTATACTTAATTACTTAAGAATTATATATTCATTTCCCAACAAACAATAAAGAAGTTGTTAGGTTAAGAGTGGATATAGTGGTTTGGAGACAGAAGATAATGAATCTTAAGTCTGTCGTATATGAGAACTTTCAAGGATTGGAAGCATTATTATGCTTCCAGGGTATGTTGGATTTTACTGTTAATAACTTTTATCCCTTCTAGAGACATATACTAGAATATTGCCATGAGTTCAGGTGAATTTTGCATGGAATAGTTTTTGCAGCAATTAGTGTTATTGGTTGAAAGTCTATTTTAATCTAGCCAAGAGGACAAGACCATACAATCTTAGGTGTTTGCTTATTTATAAAATGAAGGCATTGGACGATTATAAAGTGATGTTCTGATGCTCAGAAAGTTCTAGGCTATCAGGCAGCTTTTTTCTGTTAGTTTACCCCTGGGAAAAGTTGACTGAGGAGGAAAGGTAGGATCACTCTTCTGTAAGAGCTGTGGACACGAATTTGTTTTCTAGACTCTGATATATAGAACTGCTAAGGTTGTTTAGTCTTCCTACATTTGTGTTAGATCCTAAATCTTGACTTTGTCTCACTCCTTTTTTTTTTTTTTTTTCTACCTTTTCCCAGTCTAGACTGTCTTGAATTATTCTTGCCTTGCTTGGGGAGAAGTTCACTATAGCAATCCCACTCTCAGCTTTTGTCTGAACTTAACAGAATGAAAGCATCCACCAAAAAGAAAGCTTAACTAGATAACCACAGGCAACATAAATTCAGTCAAGAATCCACCTAGGAAATTTGACCTTTTACAAATGTGTGCTTTGAGGATTTTCCTAAAGCACAATGTCAATCAATCAGATTCTTGGAATTCATATGTTAGGAGGCTTTGATTTTTTTTTTCCCTGAAAGAAAACAAAACAGTGAACTTCTACAAAGTGAATATTGTATCTCAGAGATTGTGAGGCCCAAATACATGAAAATATACCTTTCCTATATTTTTGTTTCACCTCTGCCCAAGATATGTATGAAATCACTTGGTTTAGAACAAAATTCTCAGCATAATGTTTCTTTAAAATTCTAAATTTCTCGAGTGTCAAGATTACAGTAAAAACTTGATTATTTTGCCAAATGCCATGAGTTAAAGTAGACATTTTGGGCTACCCAATGGATATAGTGATAAGGCATTTTAAGTGGTTTATTCTTATTCTCTTCAGTACTCACCTGTTTGGTCTGCAGCCTGACCTTGGTCTTGCCAACTCATAGGGGACTCCAGAATCACAATGGGAACCCCTGGCTTTGTGGAAATCGCGTTGCTCTGCTGTCAGGATTCCCTGATGCTGCCCGGATGATGAGTACTGGTTCCTCTGTCCCTAGAGCCACATCTCACCCACATGCCCCTGGCCATTTCTTTCTGGACCGTTAGTGGGTTATCATTTTGGGAATTTTTCCCCCCTATTACCTGTATATCTAAAGTTTTCCCCAGTATTTCCTTCTTCCCACAGATGAGAAAATTTCAGAATATTTTTTCCCCAATATGTTCTGTGTGACAAAGCATCCAAGCCTTCTCTAACTAAATGTTGTGAGGTAGCTTCACAGTTTGTATCAATCACTCCATTGGGTCTTTTCCTTAAGGAAAAGAAATGCTTTTAATTCTATTGCTGGGTGGACAGCAATTGGGACTTCTGCTTAGAGCTTCTAGAAACCTAGAAGTGGCAAATCAAAACATCCATCTCCATCTATTCTGGACAAAATGTGGGCCTGCATTAAAGAGGAAGTCAGTGCAATTTGCCCAGTCACCCATCCTTAGGATGGTCTGGGACTTCTTTCTTTCTTAAGAAAGAACCATATTATGAATGTCCTTGACCATGGGAAGTTATGATTTAGAAGGGTTCCATCTGACTGTGTTATGTTTTTAAAAGAGCTGTTTGGTCATACATTTCTATTAGACATAAGAAGAAAAATGGTTCTTCTGCCTCTCTGCAAAATTATAACAATGAAAATAATCAGAAGCAACAGCAATAACAAAGTATCTTCTTCCTGAAGACATTGAAAGTTATACAGTCTTTGTTTCCTGTTCAGATTTTGGTTATTAAGAAACTTAGATTTCTAGGGTTTAAATATATTGTTCCACACTATATTCTCAAGACATTTTTCTCCACTCTCTATAAATGAGGTCTCACGTTTTAAAACATTTCAGATTTATTTTACAGTCCAGAGTGGTTTTTTGGTTTGTTCATTATTACTGTAAATCAGGTCTGAATATTTCTTATGTAGATTAGATAAGAACAAAAAATGCATTCAGAAATCAGAAACATTATACAATATTAAGTGGTAAAGATTAAAATGTGAACAACTTCATAATGAATGCATTCCACAGTTAAATATGCAAGATTACAAGATTGGTTTATTTTAAGCTAGTAATGGGTATGTGTGGCAATAGGGATGGAAAGGTTTATCTGTAAACAAATTGCTCTAAGAATTCAAGTCAATTATAGACTATCAATATGAATTATCATCTATAGGAAGGTGACTATTGTGTGGAAATCATTGTTACTCCAAAAAGGATTACTTTGAGCAACCTGTTCTTAGTGCATCCAGGAATTGTTGGCATGAAAACAATGACTAAAAGCTGTGTCTAATGGCCTGGAACTACATAGGACAGTGACAAAACAGTGAGAGCAAAACTCCTTAATATTGATTTGCAGAGCTGTTCTTAAACATGACTGACATAGCTTTGAGCTGGACTAGAATCTTTTTCAGAATGACACCAATGTTCAACAATATTTCATCTCTAAGCATTGCTCTCATATTCAGAACTCAGTGTCAGTTATTAACAATATATAATATACAAATGTTTGAAATCATGCTTTTATTTTTGGTTTAGAGGACATGAAGAAAATTGTGGAAGAGGTTTTTTTGTCTTAGTTTTACCCTTTTGCTCACCTTTCTCTGGCAAATGGCCTAGCCAAAAGCTTAGTACAGGTTGCCAGGATTGCTCATAGCTGATTGCTGGGGAAGCATGCCAAGAAGGTGTGCCAGATTGCTCATCATTCAACATGGCAGTCCATTTTCAACAGCAGGAGTCTGTCCTGCAGAACTCCAAATGCTTAGCAGCTTCTCAAGACTTGCCTTGATCATTGCTATAAAGATCTGGGTGACGCCTTATATGACAAATAATGTATGCTAGATGTTCATCTATCCGGATTTAGTCTTTGGTTATTTTTACCCCAAGAATTGATCACTGACAAAAACTTTAGTATTGGTTGATAATTTTCTGCCATACTAACTTAGTTCCCAGAATAATCTGTTTCAGATAGTTCGTGTAGCACAGGACCCTGGCAAGATCTTACCAGCTCACTTGTTTTTTTCGGCAGTGATCCTAGGGACTCACTAAAGAGGAAACAATATTTTCCTTTGTGACTATTGGCATTTCTGTTGCATTTTGTGTAATGGAAACAGTTTTGTATAAAATGTTGCCTCCTTTGGGGTAAAAAATGAGAGTAGTATTGGGCAAGATAATGGGAAATGAATGAGATTTGTGAAATGAATGGAAATTCAAGTGCCTGTTTTTCTCCTTTCACCTTGTGGTTAGTATAAAATCTTTTAGACCATATATATATATATACATACACACACACACACACACCTATATATATATATATATATATATATATATATATGAAGATGTGAAGTGAAAGTTGCTCAGTCGTGTCCAACTCCTTGTGACCCCATGGACTATACAGTCCATGGAATTCTCCAGGCCAGAATACTGGAGTAGGTAGCTTTACCCTTCTCCAGGGGTTCTTCCCACCCAGGGATCAAACCCAGGTCTCCTGCATTGCAGGCAGATTCTTTACAAGCTGAGCCACAAGGGAAGCCCAAGCATACTGGAGTGAGTAGGCTATCACTTCTCCAGCAGATCTTTTCTACCCAGGGATTGAACTGGGGCCTCCTACATTTTAGGTGGTTCTTTACCAACTGAGATATCAGGGAAACCTACATACACACACACACACACACACACACACACATATACTTGTCTTTTTTCTTCTTGTGACCAGAACCAAAATTACTGAATATATGATTATACATATACATATAAATATAAAAAACATATCACTTGAATGTGAAGATGTATGACTTGATGAGTATAGCTGTGTCTAAAGATAGATGTGTTCCATGAATATAGTGTTTCGATTTGGTACATATTTATCTCTTAGTAAGTTATGATTTCTCAACTTCCTTTGATGCTAAGTAATATTCTACAAATATCCATACTGGTTATTCAGCCATTAAAATCCTCCCATAACTCTTAGTAAATAGTCTCTGCTCAAGTCTCCAGAGTGGCTCTGTGTATGTCCAGCCTGACTCTTCCATCATCTTAATCTTGATTATTGTTTTATTTATTGAGATATAATTGACACATAGTATTACATTATTTTCAGGTGTACCATATAAGGATAAATATTTGTATATATTGTGAAATGATCATAAAGTCTTAACATCCATTCAGTTCAGTCGCTCAGTTGTGTCCGACTCTTTGTGACTCCATGAATCGTAGCACGCCAGGCCTTCCTGTCCATCACCATCTCCCGGAGTTCACTCAGACTCACATCCATCGAGTAGGTGACGCCCTCAAGCCATCTCATCCTCTGTCGTCTCCTTCTCCTCCTGCCCCCAATCCCTGCCAGCATCAGAGTCTTTTCCAATGAGTCAACTCTTCCCATGAGGTGGCCAAAGTACTGGAGTTTCAGCTTCAGCATGATTCCTTCCAAAGAAATCCCAGGGCTGATCTCCTTTAGGATGGACTGGTTGGATCTCCTTGCAGTCCAAGGGACTCTCAAGAGTCTTCTCCAACACCACAGTTCAAAAGCATCAATTCTTCGGTGCTCAGCTTTCTTCACAGTCCAACTCTCACATCCATACATGACTATTGGAAAAACCGTAGCCTTGACTAGATGGACCTTTGTTGGCAAAGTAGTGTCTCCATTACCACCATACTTTTTGTTGTGATGAGAACTTATGTTTCAATACTCCTTATTTTATTTATTTGGTTGTGTTGGGTCTTAGTTGCAACATACAGGATCTTCACTGCAGTGCATAGACTCTTTAGTTATGGCACACGGGCTTGGTTGCTTTGCAGCATTTAGGATCTTACTTCCTTGACTAGAGATCAAACCTGTGTCCTCTGTACTGCAAGGTGAGTTTCGAACCACTGGACCACCAGGGAAGTCTCAACCTCTTGTCTTTTTGACAATAGCCATTCCAAGTGTGAGGTGATATCCTGATGATTTTGATGTACATTTCCCTGATGATTAGTGATGATTCACCTTTTCACAACCATGTTGGCCATCTTTATGTCTTCTTTGGAAAAATGACTGTTCAGATTCCTGCCGATTTTTTATTTGAATTATTTGCTATTGAGCTCTGTGCGTCTTTGTATATTTTGTACTATATTAACCTCTTAACAGATACATGATTTGCAAATGTTTTCTCCAGTTCAGGAGATTGCTTTTTCATTTAGTTGATGATTTCCTTTGCTTGCAGCTTTTTATTTTGATATGGTCCCACTTGTTTCTTTTTTTTCTTGCTTTTATTACTTTTATTATTTTCTTTCGAATCCAAAATATAATTGCCAAGACTGATGTCAAGGCCTTATTGCTCATGCTTTTTATTCTAGGAATTTTATGGTTTCAGGTCTCACATTCAAGTCTTTCAACCATTTTGAGTTAGTTTTGCTGTACAGTGTAAGGTGGTAGTCCAGTTTCATTCTTCTGCCTGTGTCCAGTTTTTCCAACATCATTAATTGAAGAGACTGTCCTTTCACCATTGTATATTCCTGGCTTCTTTGTTGTAGATTCAGTTCAGTTCAGTCGCTCATAACTGACCTTATATGCAGAGGTTTATTTTAGGAATCTCTATTCTATTTCACTGAGCTGTTTTTATACCAGTATGATATTGTTCTGACTGCTATTATTTTACAGTCAGGGAGTATGGTGCCTCCAGCTTTGCTCTTTTTCAAGATTGCGTTGGCTATTATAACTTTTATATTAAGATGTATATTAGGAATATATCTAAACATTTAAAATATTTATTTCTTATTTACCTTTAAAAATATAGTGTCCCCTACTACTACCACCACCACCTCTTGTACTACTACTACGAATAGCATCACGATTCATTGATCACTTATCATAGGTAAGTCATAGTCGTAAGCATTCTGCTTATATGAACTCATGTAATCCACACAACACTGCTTTGAGGTACTATTACAGTCTTCTGCATTTTTACAGACAAGAAAACAGAAACATCAAGAGCTCACATAACTTGTGCAAAGTAACACAGGTAGTAAATAACATAACTGGGAGTTACACCTACATAGTCTAGTATTAGAATCCAGGATCCTCACACTACTGCTCCCAAGCTAATTAAGCAAGCACTCCTGATTATTTTTGGTAAAGAATATTGTATTCTTTTCCAAGATAAACACATAGATGTGCCACTATATTTGTTTAGATTTGACTTTACTGGAGCCCAGCTTTGCTTTGACATTTACAGATGGTCTAGCTTTCATCTCCCTGCAAGACATAAAGCAACCTGGTATTTAGTTCACCTGCAAAAGGCAGTTAGGAAATCCTAGAGGAACCTAATTAAAATGCAGCACATTTCCAAGGCACCATGTCTTGCTGTGTTGCCATAGAAACAGTGGGAATTTCTGGTCACTGACCTTTAAGGGAATCTGAGGATACATTTTCATAAGGTTCATAAGAAGAGCTACTCAAGAATATTAACTGTATTTGCAGGATCAACTTTCAAAATCCCCTATGCAATCCTATCTGATTTTAGAAGTATATTCTATCAGCCAAGCCTACTAGAGGCTCAAACTGGACTTTTTGAAGGAATGTTTTTTAACTGCTTCCAATATGCCATCTGTGCCGCTGGATTTAAAATAATCAAAGGCAGTAGAAAAGAAACATAAAAGAAAATCTTAGATAATTAAATGGGAGACATTGAAGCTAAAATAAAATTTATAGTTTTGGTGTTATAGCTATTCTATTGCATTTTGATTTTTGAAAGTTAGCTTATTCAAAGAATAAAATATAGCATTACTATATCACAAAATATACTTAGAAAATCAAGGCTTATATAATTTGAAAGTTATTAATTAATGTACTTTCATTTGTTCATTTATAAATTCATCCATTAATAAATATGTATAATTGAAAACATTTTATTTATACTTTATATATGTACTTTAGCCATTTGATAGAAGCTAAGTACCCATGATGCAATAGGAAGATGAAAAAGCCTGCCTTACTATAATCTACTGTTACTATGTTGATATTTTTCTCTTCTACTGAAAATAAATAACTTAGTTTTAATGACATGATATGCATAATTTAGTTATAAGGAAAGATTGATCAGGGTATTGGAGCACTCTAATTTCTCCTAGAATTAGAAATAAATCTATGTATGAATATCACTTATTTTAGACATAGACATCTGAAGAGGACTAGAAATATACTAATAATTATATGTAGAAAAGCAAGGCTACTACCCCATTCTCTGGACTTCAGTGAGATACTGACATACTTGTGTATCCTCACTCTGAGAAATGGTGTGGCATTGGCCCCATATTGATTGGACTTCTGCTTTGGCCATTTCCCAGCTCTGTGGGTATGAGAACGTTACTTAGCCTGCAGGTACTCCTGTTTGCTCATATATGAAGTGAGGACAGGAATGGAACTTAGAGCTGTTTTGAGAATAAACCAAGTTACTATTGATCAATCACATCTATGTTTGACATAAAGTAATTAAACAAAGTATCTCCAATTCAAATTTCAGGGTCAGAGCAAACAGGGAGATACCAGCCTGGTTGTACTTTTCCAAGACAGAACCCAGGAAGATGAATTCATGCCAGATAAAAAGTCATGCAGTAGACAAGGAGTCTGTCAAGTTTTCAGTTTGAAAAGTGTGTTTTTCTTCCTCAATATGGATGTGGGAAGCACTACAATTGTGCTTGAAGTGTGTGTATATGTCTGTGTTGCATGCCATGAGTGCTGATCCAATAGCTACCTACTGGATGAGCCAGGATAGGGAATATTAACATCTCATGCTGGTGGGGAGCTTTTGAAAAAGATCTGACTTGGAATGCAAACCACATATTCGATTTTTGTACTGTCAATTGTGGCCAAAGCCCATACTGACCTGTTTTGCTAAGGTGCATGGAGCATATGAGGCTAAATAACTCAGATTTGAGGGCATGAGGTCTGCAAAATAAACCTGAGAGCAAGCTAACCATCAGGCCACTTGTCAACTAGTTGTCTCAGCAGTGGCTATGAGACAAGATTCCTGACAAGGCTTATGTGCCTTGCACTACTTTTTAAGTACTTTGTTCAAAATAACCACTACCGGTGTATATCTTGCCATGGTATTTTCTAGGCACATATTAGGCTAGAATAGAAGGCTTCTTGTACAAAAAGATCTCATTTTCCGTGTAGTTTCTTCATTAATGTATCTAATGAAACAAGAGACTTACCACTTTTTTCCAGTTTGACTACAGCAGTTTAACATTCTCTATAGTCTGTTTCCAATTATGCAAAAAGGAAAGTTTCTGTGGTGATCAGGCTTATAATCATTATATTCATCCTAACTTGCTTCCTTGCCAATGCCTAATATACCTCAAATTACTCATGATTGAATATAAGCTGCCTAGCACTTCTAGATTAGTTTCTTAAAATTATATTTTCTACTGGTGACTTTTTAAAGGACTATGCTATTTTTTCTCCTGAATAATTAAAAAATCAAAAGATTGATTTGTATACGTCTTTTGACATGAAAATTTATTGTCAGTACCCATGTACAGTTAACAGATCTTGTCTAATTTAAACAAAAAAAGGAAATAAACTTTTCCAGAGATATATCCTGGAATTCATATGTTTAGCAGAATTCAAAGGCATCCAGGAAATTTTCATAAATCTAGAGATCTTATGGCAATTCTTTGGTAGTTACCAGAGATGTTTAAAAGGTATTTCCTAGAAGGAAAAACATTTGCTTTAAAAAAAAGAAAATGCTAGGTTAAAGTTAAGTTCTCTCAGAGCCTTTAATGTGCTTATATGCCTTATGAATATCCAAAGAGGACATCATCAAAATTATCTTATACTTCACTATTCTGTAGAACTCAGTTTCTGTTTTTATTTATTTATTGAAGTATATAGTTGATTTACAATGTGTTAGTTTCTGCTGAAAGTGATTCAGGTGTGTGTGTGTGTGTATTCTTCTCCTTTATGGTTTATCCCAGGATACTGAATATAGTTCCCTGTGCTATACAGTAGGATATTGCTTATCCATTCTATATATGCTAGTTTGTCTCTGATAACCCCAGACTCCCAAGCCTACCCTCCCCCCGGCAACCATAAGACTGTTCTCTACATATGAAGACATTAGTCTGTTTCGTAGGTAACAGTAGTTTCCTTGTGTCATATTTTAGATTCCACACATAACTGCTATCTTACTGCATTTGTCTTTCTCTGACTGACTTAGTATGATAATCTCCAGGTCCATCTATGCTGTTGCAAATGGCATTATTCCACTCTTTTTATGGCTGAGCAGTATTTCATTATGCCTATGTGCCACATCTTCATCTTCATCCCTTTTGTCAATGACCATTTAGGTTGTTTCCGTGTTTTGGCTATTGTGAACGGTTGCTATGAATATCAGAGAAGGCGATGGCACCCCACTCCAGTACTCTTGCCTGGAAAATCCCATGGACGGAGGAGCCTGGTAGGCTGCAGTCCATGGGGTCCCTGAGAGTTGGACGCGACTCAGTGACTTCACTTTCACTTTGCACTTTCATGCATTGGAGAAGGAAATGGCAACCCACTCCAGTGTTCTTGCCTGGAGAATCCCAGGGACAGGGGAGCCTGGTGGGCTGCCGTCTATGGAGTCGCACAGAGTCGGACACGACTGAAGCAACTTAGGAGCAGCTATGAATATAGGGGTATATGTATCTTTTAGAATTATAGTGTGGTCTGGATATATGTCCAGGAGTGCAATTGCTGACTCATATGATAATTCTATTTTTGTTTTTTTGAAAAATCTCCATACTGTTTTCCATAGTGGCTGCACCAGCTTACATCCCCACCAACAGTGTAGGAGGGGAATCCACTTTTTTAGTATAGCCTCTTAAGGTACTAATGCATAGCAAAACAAACTTTGGACAGTGTTGTTTCAGGAAATTTCCTCAGTAAAAGGTTAATATTTCATCTTGTCTTTTTTAAACAAACACCTCTAAAATTCCTCCTCCTTCAGATGACTGTTAAGAGCTTTAAGTGAATTGTGTTAGTTCTCATTTCATATTGTTTATAAGCATGGTTTTATTATTAAAGTGAGAGGAGATAAAACTTTTGTAATGAGATACCATTTTATTTTAATTTTCACCATTTATATACAAACACGTTAATAAAACATACCAAACAGTAAAATTTTATAGTTAATTTTATAGGTGCATAGTTTCATGCTCACATATTTAAGTATTGTATATATTAACAAATTTCACAATACATCATTATTCTTTAGAATCATTTAAAGACACCATAAAATCTTATAATCTATGATAGTAAATCTATGATAGTAAATCACTCACAATTTTTCAACAGCAACAAAAAAATAGTGAAGATTTAGAAATAAGTGGTAGTCACTTAGGTGTTTTTAATTTAACATTTTATGTTTGAAGCCACAATATCCACAGCACACAAAGACCCTGCTACCATTTATTCAGTGAGAGGGAAGCACCGAAATGCTGAGTTGGTGGGGCAGGTACAGATAATCCAATCACTGCTGATGGAAGACTTCAAAACACACTGTGAAAACTTTTGAGAAAAATGTCATGACTGGGCATGTTGGAATTGAGCACTTGTACAAGGTGGAACATCTGTCAGCAGGTCTCAGGAAATTGGGAGCAAAGAGATCTCTTAGGCTTCGGGTTCGTAGTCCTGATACCCTTCCTAGAATAAGGAAAATCAGAAAGGCAACATGAAGTTTAGCATACGTGACCAGTAATCAAGGGCTTCAGGGAAAATGGGATAGGACATGGCTTGCCATTTTGTAAAAAGGATATAGTCCTATAGTTCTGAAACTATTCTCCTACATCCAATACAATTTTCTTTTTAACAGTTTCATCTGCCTTTCAAATACAAAAGTGAATTAATTAGGGTGGTAGTCAGATATCTGAATTCTACTTCCAGATGTGCTGTTTAACAATCTGTGACCTGGTCCTGTAGGACAAAGTAGCTAGTCTGTCTTATCTGACTCTCATTTTCTTCAATTAAAATGTGAGAACCAAATCAGGTAATTTTTTATAAAGAAATTAAGACACTTAAAGACAGGTCACATTTTCCCTCCTTTTACTTTCCCAATTGGAAATTTATCTTCACCTGCAGTTTTAATTATTCCTATTTCAAAGCTCCTCCTTTCCTCTCCAATATTTGAATAACACATGCAATAAAAATATTAATGGTTTAACCAAAGAGGCCAAATTAGTCCTCCTAAAGCACAACTCTAATAAAATCAGAATTCTGCTTAAAAACAAACATGTTTTCAATACTCAAGCTGCTTTCTGAATAAAGTACCAACTTAAGTGGCTAGGTTTTTCTAGTAGTTCACAAGTCATCTTGGACCAATCTCTGCAGCTTTCATTTGTCACTATTCTCAGAGCTTGAATCACATTTAATTACTCACTGTGCCTCAGACATATCCACCTGGATTCCCAGGCATGTGTGCCTTGGAGATTTTCTTGTGCTAGAATGTCTTTCCTTCATTTTGACCTGTCACATCTCCCACCCCTTCCCACCCACTTCTTCTATAAATCTTACCTTGATTGAGCTAAAAAAAAAATCTTGTAAAATACTAACTTTGTGCATGGTGTATATTTTTGCCCCTGTGATGCCTTGGGCATAAAAGGCAGTAATGTTTGTCAAGGGTATCATGATAAATAAATGAAGGGATACATTTGTATTTTTTTTTTTAATCAAACATACTAAAGTGTAAACTCCTTGTGTTCTTATACTAGTAAATACTCTCTTATTCTCTATAGTGTTTAGCATTGTGCATTCATTGGGAGTCCAAAAAGTTTGTTTGGGATTTTCCATAAGATCATACATAAAAATCCCAAATGAACTTTTTGGCCAATCCAATATTTTTTAAAAAAACCCAGAATATTGGTAAAATTAGGAAAATAAACAATTTAGGCTGTTTCTACAAGTGGGAGATTATCAATATACTTATTAAAAATGCCATGAAGAAGAACAACCCTATTAGAACACACTTTAACTCAGCTTTTAATGGTGATGTCTCGTTTTGATATCAAGGTAATATTGTTCTCACTTATTTTTTTTAATAATTCAGTATTTTTGTTAGAAATCTATTCAGATTTTCTATTTCTTCCTGAGTCATTCATCTAAAGGTATTTTCTAATTTCCCTTCTAAAACATTTGCTATTAAAGAAACTTTAAATTATGCTGTTTAGAATGAGAGACTGAAAATATCCATTATTAAAAAACATGATTTATCATATTTCTACTCTATAATTTTGATTTACTTTTACTATGCACACATCCAGTTGGAAATGTATGGTCAATAATAATTATGTTCTCTTGGTATTTAGTTGATTTCTCTAACTTTCCATTTGGGGATTTGTTTTAGAAGGTAACATTTCTAGTAAAATAATTCTTTAATGTAGCAATCAGCAAACTCTTTTGGTAAAGGGCCAGGCTGAAAATATTTTAGGCTATGTGGTGCACATATGGTCTCTGTCACTGCTGCTGCCTTTTTTAAAAATAACTCTTTACAAATGTAAAAACGATTCACAGCTTGCAAGTTGTCCACACGCTAGACGTCCTGGATCTGGCCAACTTGTGCATCTAGAAAGTCATTCTCTTTAAGAACAAAGGTGAGGGAAATCTGAAGGTGACAGACTTGGGGTATCGATTGTTAGACCCAATTTTAAGCTTTTAAGCGTTCTGTTTGGAGTTTTATATGTATAAATTCTTACCTCAGAGGGCATTTCATAAGCCTCATTATCAGGGTCCACAGGCATATCTTCCAGAATTCCTTCCTGGGAGGCTCCTTCTTCACCCTAATATTTAAATGAAAAGCAAGCAAAGATTACGAAGAGGTACCGTTATTTACTTCTAAAAATCACAATCATATTTTGAAAAAAATCTTATACACAGTACTGGCAGGGATGTGGTAAAAAATGACACTCTTTAATATTACTGATAATATTCTAAACTATACAGTGCCTTTGGTAAACCATTGAGGCTACATGTGTTATTGACCCTAAAAGTGAATGATTTTTTTTTTTTTGCCAAGTAATTTACTATTCAGAAAACAGTCCAAAGCTAGAGAACAAAGGTGTTTTTAATAGGATCAGTGACAGAATAACAAATTATTAACTTAAATATTCTAATAGATGATGGATAGAAAAATTATCATTCAGCTATTCAATAGATAATTATGAAAGCATCTATTACTATGACATAAGCTATATGAAAATAACCTCTGTATAATGTTTTAACCTCTTTTATAATGTTTAGCAGCATGTAAGTGTTGTATATATTATAGATATAATAGGTAGAATTCAGATGCAAAAGTGAAACAGACTGGAGGAAGAAGGCACAACAAAATATTAAGAGTACTATTTGTTGGGCAGTTATGCATATATTTTTGTAAGCTTTTAACTTATGTATGCTTTTATATTATAAATGGTTATATATATTTTATATTTCATTTCTAAAGATGGCAAAGAAACAAAAAACAAATTTCAAGATTGAAACTGTATATATTTGGAGGAACAAAAATCAAATATTTGATCAGAAATAGGATACCACAAATTCAACCTGAAATGGTCATGGTTTTATTATTGTTCTTCATTAAGTACCTTCTGTTGCTTTGCATTTATTCCAGAAAAGGAATTATATAAAGGAGTCGTTGAAAATTGAAAAAGCAAGGAAGCAACATGAGTCTATACAGAATCACTCAAATATATCAAATTGTCCTTCAGTCAATGTGGCTTCTATTTAAAACTAGCCTGATGTGGGGTGCTTCCCAGGTGCTACTAAAGAACCCGCCTGCCAATGCAGGAGACATAAGAAATGCAGGTTCGATCCCTGGGTCAGGAAGATCCTCTGGAGAAGGTCATGACACTCCAATCAAGTATTCTTGCCTAGAGAAACCCATGAACAGAGGAGTCTGGCAGGCTACAGTCCATAGGGTTGCACAGGGTGAGACATGACTGAAGCAGTTTTGCATGCACATGTCTGATGTAAAAAACATCTCCCCATGTCTTCATCATGAATGACTAACAAGTAGGGAGAGGGATAAGGAAGTGGCTGACAGTGAGAAAAGGTCAAACTAAAGCCCATTCTTAAATTAGCTGGGCAGAGAATTTTATAGGTCATCCTCTGCCCAACTCCTGTTTAATTGATCTAAAAAGTCCTAGTTGTTTATAAATGAAATAAGGTAATATAAACCTTGGCTAAAATACTTTACTTTTAAACATGGACTAAAGGTGGTGTTTTCAGTGTTTGCCTTTTGGTAATGTCAAGAATACAAGTTCTGCTGATTGGTGGTTAGGTATAAGGACTATAATATCGTAGGACTTGAGTTCAGATCCTAGCTGCTCAAGATTCCAGATTTTTCATGATGTTGGGCATGTTTCTTAAGCTTTCTCTAAGCATCAAATAGGCTTCCCTGGTGGCTCGGAGGTTAAAGCGTTTGCCTCCAATGCGGGAGACCCGGGTTCGATCCCTGGGTCGGGAAGATCCTCTGGAGAAGGAAATGGCAATTCACTCCAGTATTCTTGCCTGGAGAATCCCATGGACGGAGAAGCCTAGTAGGTTACAGTCCACGGGGTCGCAAAGAGTCGGATATGATTGAGCGACTTCACCTCACCTCAAGCATCAAATAGCCTTGGTGATAAAATGGGGCAACAATACCATTTTTTCATCAGGAGGGGCCACTGACATCATTAACCCTCTCAGTAGTATTTGGATTAACTTTTAGTGACAGTCAAGTATGAAGATAATAAGGTAAATTTCCTGTTACTATCATTTTAAGCTCTTAGAGCTTTATTTCTCTAACCTAATTTATTAAAGATTTTGATACAGACTGGACAAGTCAATATGCAGAAGTGACTTGCTTTCTACCACAAATAAGGTGTTAATTGTACAACTAAGACTGGTGAATGTTATTGGATGTGTGTGTCTATGTGTATTGGGTGTGTCTGTTGCACCTTTCAAAGTTCATCCAAGTAATGAATTCTTTGGCTAGACGGATCATGTATTGGGTTCAAGTAAAAACTACCCCTATTAATTTTAAACAATGATTTACTTAGGTAGCAATTTAATAATTGCTTATTTTTAAAAGTACATGCTTTTCTGACCATGTATTTACCTAATCCTTAAAATTACACTTCAAATAGCCACAGTTTTTGAAGTAAAATATGTCACTTGTGGGTTAGGACTTGGGAAAGCATAGATATAATACTAAAGAGGCCAAGTGATGAGGCGGAAATGAAGATACTTAGATAAATGGGGAAAAGTGGAAAAAGTGAAACAAATACCATGATTGTTAATACGTCTTAACATGGCATAAGAAGAGGCCTATATTTTCAGATGATCGTTATTCTCTAAAGGAATATATGTTGATTTCACAAGTCTAACTGCTGACTTTAAATGTTGTTCTTTAGAGAATAAGACTATTGATTTCATTAAAATAAAAACATTAATATTAATAAGCTATCATTAAGATATTTACCTGTATTATATTACATGAAGTAGAAATAGCTCATATACCTCCCATAAGGCAGAATATCCTTAACCACATCTTCCCAAGAAAATTTGGATTTAAAGCGGTTTAGTAACTTGCTCAAATTAGTACAGGTGACTCTAGACCCTGTGCCCTTAACCACTATCCTGAACTACTTTCCCAAAAGAATTTTGGGATTCTAAATGTTTTATCTACAGATTGTAGAAACTGAGCAATAGGAATTCTGTCATATCCCTGACTACGCCTTGACTGTTCCTTTAGGACCCAGTTAACAGTCTATTCCTTGTAAACAAAACTGTCTTATAACTTGATTGCTGAAATCCATCAAAGAAGTTTATTCACAAGCATTATATCTTCTATGGGCCTGTTGTACCCTTCATACTATAAAAGTTTACCCAGAAGGAAAAAGAGAACAAAAAGTATTAGTCAAAACACAAGTGAGAGTTGCCTTTGTTTATCAAAACACTGATAAATTCTCTAGTGTGTAAAAAAAAAAAGAGAAACTAGTGAGAGTTAAGGAAATAGTGAGGATGAAGTGGCAGTATAAAAGACAATTACTCAAAATTCTTTAAAAATAGGGGTTATGATGCTCAATTGCCTATTTTCTGTCCAGTCTTGTGCTGCAGTATAATTTCACCATCCTACTATATCCTTCACACATAGCCTATTGCCCCTAAATATTTACTAAAGTGCTACCCAGGGGTCAGAATAGGATGGGGGAGTATGAGGAAAGCACAGCAGAGGTAGGAGATGGACTGCATAATTGGAAGCAAGGAATTGGAATCAGAATCGACCAGGAAAATGTGTCACAGGAAAATCATCAAACATGTATCTTGCCTTTCCAGTAACAACTGTACCCTAGGGTAAACAACCTAGATAGCATATTCAAAAGCAGAGACGTTACTTTGCCAACAAAGGTCCGTCTAGTCAAGGCTATGGTTTTTCTGTGGTCATGTATGGATGTGAGAGTTGGACTGTGAAGAAAGCTGAGTGCTGAAGAATTGATGCTTTTGAACTGTGGTGTTGGAGAAGACTCTTGAGAGTCCCTTGGACTGCAAGAAGATCCAACCAGTCCATTCTGAAGGCGATCAGCCCTGGGTGTTCCTTGGAAGGAATAATGCCAAAGCTGAAACTCCAATACTTTGGCCACCTCATGCGAAGAGTTGGCTCATTGGAAAAATCTGTGATGCTGGCAGGGATTGGGGGCAGGAGGAGAAGGGGACGACAGAGGATGAGATGGCTGGATGGCATCACTGACTTGATGAGTGTGAGTTTGAGTTCCGGGAGTTGGTGATGGACAGGAAGGCCTGGCGTGCTGTGATTCATGGAGTGGCAAAGAGTCGGACAGGACTGAGCAACTGAACTGAGGGTAAACAAATAGTTGGCCACAGGTTTTCTTTATACAGATACCATCTTTTCTTCTAAGAAAGGAATGAATTAGAATTCTATCACCTTTTTACAAGGAATCTAGGCAAGGATCATTAATGGCTTGCCAATGTGACATGAAGAGATATAACCACATACATGTGCCTGATGGCAGACATGTCAACACCAATAAAAATATCTTTGCCAAACATTAGAATTTCACTGAAACCTAAATATCACTAGAACTGACAGTTTACAGCAAATACAAAGGACTGAAAAACAAGTTCACATCATTGGATGCAATCAGCAAATTTTGGACTGTGGGAAACGATACAGGACAAGTAACTACTTCAACAAGTAAATTTTGCAAGAAAAACAAGTTTTGGGAAACCTATAAAGTGGACTTGAGAGAGCATTAGAAAATTACAATTTAAGAATCTTATTTCAGTCTTATTTGGATCCTAGTTTAAGAAAATGAGAAACAAACATGAGAGGGGAGAATTTCAATGTTGCTTTGGATATTTAATTAAGAAGTTACTGTTTAAGTAAAACCCCAATATTACATTTTAAAAATAAAGAAATTCTTTAAATTAAAAAAAAATCAAAAGTTTTTAGATCAAAGGAGATATCTGGGTATTTGCTTGGAAATTATGTGGTTTGGATGGACAGAAATGAGTAGGCTGTATAAGAAACAGGAGTCCATGTGGTGATGATTGGCTGCATTTAAAGGGAAGCAGGATATGTACCCTAAAATATGACACTTTGACAGGTGGATTACTTGAAGTGAAGGCAATCAAGGCCCACCAGACTCCAGAGTAGCTTCTTACCTCCTCCATAACTGCCAAAAAAGAGACCTGGACCAGAAAGAGCTCTTACCATAGATAACTTTTTTTTTTTAAATCTGAAAGCTTCATCTGCATGGCGGGGCAAACACCTGATTACCAGACATCTGTTCTTCTCATCTTCCTGTGAATTGCCCTCCTCCCCTTTGAAACTCTGGCTCCTATCCTTTTCTTTAGCTCAGGGTAGTATATAAGCCTCAATTGCCTGACTGCCTTTGAGTTTCATGTCTCTGTGGGGCTCCCATATGTATAAAATCAAATTTGTATTTCTCCTGTTAATCTGTCTTATGTCAAAATTTAGTTACAAGACCAACCAAAGAACCTATAAGGAATGAAAGGAAAATTTTTCCTCCCTAGTAGTCTGGCGCCCAGTGTGGGGCTTGTTCCATGGCTGCTACAGCTGAGAGATCCTGGAAGCTCTGGTAGAAGGTAGAGTTCTTACCACATCAGTTTCCTGGATCTCTGCCTGCAGGATGTGGTAGAAATAAGAGTAGGGAGAGTTCTTTTCTTTTTCTAGATTTAGATTAGCAGGAGAAAATATTTGTGTGAACCACTATCTTTGGTATATTGACTCTGGTAAAGATTTGTTATGAATATTGTTTTCTTTTGTTGTTTTTGTGCTGTTTGTCATAAAGAGGTAATCATAGGGTTGAATACAGGCACAGATCCCATAAGCTTGTTGTTTAAACTGGTTTCACAGACTGGTGAGTTCATTGTTCTCACCAGGCTGGTGTCTCTTTAGACAAGTTTTGCTGTGTTTCCCTTATATTAAAAAACAACAACAGATAAAGTATTCTTTTTGTCTTGCTCAGCCACATCTGCCTGTTTCAACTTCCCTTTCCTGTTAAGAACTGCAGAGAATAACTCTGTCCAGATCACTAGGCCCAGGGTATGAAGAATACTTGTGTAAATCTTGAAAGCCAGGAAGTGAATGTAGCACAATCACTTGGGCTGGCTTCACTGATCCTTACAAGACTCCTACTTTTCCAGGGCCCTGTAATTACGTTGGGTTCTGCTGGCTTCAGGCTTTCTTATGCAATGCAAATATATTCTGGTTCCCCAATGCAAAGAATTGGTGTTTATGGATGGCAGTAGTTCTGCTGTTGCTGCTGCTGCTAAGTCACTTCAGTCGTGTCCAACTCTGTGCGACCCCATCGATGGTAGCCCACCAGGCTTCCCTGTCCTTGGGATTCTCCAGGCAAGAACACTGGAGTGGGTTGCCATTTCCTTCTCCAATGCATGAAAGTGAAAAGTCAAAGTGAAGTCACTCAGTCGTGTCTGACTCTAGTAACCCCACGGACTGCAGCCTACCAGGCTCCTCTATCCATGGGATTTTCCAGGCAAAAATACTGAAGTAGGGTGCCATTGCCTTCTCCGGCAGTAGTTCTAGTAAATTACAAAGTTCTTTTACCTCCACTTTCACAGATTTAGAGAGGCATTAAAAAGATTAGTTGCACGTTCACATTCCCACTTACAGGGACTCTGATTCGCTGCTAAGATGTATTCTCCTGACCATAAACATTATTTTGGATATAATGTAGTTAACAGAGAAAACATACAATTCCCTATGGGGAGAAGGGGTATCCTTAAAAAAGAAACAGATAGCCCAGGTCCTCTGAAATAATCAGGGAAAGGCCAGTATTCAGGGGCTAAGAGAAGCATAGTTGAGGGTTTTTTATCCTGAGGTGAGTTGGTCGAAGATTGAATTGTGCAGTCAGGGGAAAAAAAAAGAAAAACATTAAAAACTTATTCAGAAGTTTAAAAGGCATATGGCATTAAACCCTGAACTCCAGAACATAGAAATCTTTTGATTTCCATCTTCTTTGGAAATCTCCTTGATATAAGGGGGCAAATTAAGATAATGTATTTGAATGGGTGAACCAGCCATTTGATATCACTCAGGCTGCAACCCAACTCTTTGAGGAATTAAAATCAACAGTCCTTGTCTAATAAACCTTCACAAAACCAGAAATGCACCTCTAGAAAACAAGGCAAAATACACCTATCTTTTACCAACCTCCAAACTTCGCTTTTTGATCTCAAATGCTTGCACACACTGTAAAAGATCAAGACATTGAAACAAGTGTTCTAAAAAGAAGGAAAGTAGTAATTATTCTAGACTGTGGATAATAAACACACTCCAAAACTCCTTGGAGACATCATGCATTCTTTGTCGCTTGACGTAAATCTTCCATATCTTTCAAATGTAAACACCCAAGGGAGATAATACACAGCCCACAATCATCTGAGACAGAAATAAACAAGGGGGGATGGAGAAAAGGTTTCTGAAAATACAAACTGCTATAAATTTTCCCTTCCTCAAAATTTAGTACACAGCTCCTATAAGATTACTTGTCAAAGACAAATACAAATCTTAAAAGTCTTCACAAAAATTAGTAAAATGCTTTAGCCATTTGAGTAGGTGAACTTCATTTGTTTCAGCTGTTACTTATGAACTAGTGAGCTCTGTTCTGTTATATCTGATTCTTGGCTACAATTTTGGGATGGAAGCTATATGTTCACTACAAATTGGCACTTGCCATCTACCTCTACAAGGATTAAATCATGTGCTGCAGGAGCTGCTAATTTTCAACACACCCTGAAAGGAGTTCAGGGTGGAGAACAGAGATGAGGCAGTCTGTGCTCTGGGAAAACTCGCAGGACGGGTATTTAGATAGATATTTCAGCAGCCGATTTTTGTGAAGCCCAATTCTTGTATCTCCTTATGCCTAGAAAAAGCACTAAAATCTTTCATGGTGATGACTGTTCCTTGTGACTAGCAGAAAGCTTCTGAAAAATATGTGTCTGATTGTATGTCTCTCTCCCTTCACCAAAATCACATATATACTGACTATTCCCCTGCTTCTTTATAGCAGTTTCTCAAAGCTATCTGCGGTGCTCTCTCTCAGACTTGCAGTACTCATTCTGCCCCCAAATAAAACTAAGCTTCTAAAAAATGTACAACCTGAGCTGTGAGTTGACACATAGGATCTCTGTCTGTGTATTTATATACATCTATAGATGTATGTTATGCATATGTGAAATTTTTCTACCTCTGGAAGGTATAGCCACAATTACTTTGTTAAAAAACAAAACAAAACAGACTTTAACTGGCTTAAAGAAAAATATGCACTTATTAATTTATGTATTTTTAAACCCTCAGAAATAAGCCACTAATCTAAATGCTTTCCAAGTTCATGTGGTCTGTGGTAATCTTTGGTAAATAAAACTAGTTTAAAAAAAAAAAAAAAACTAAATTTGTCAGTTTAATTAAAATAGGCATATCTTCAGAGTTTTCTATCTAGGTTTACTAAAAGTCAAATAAGCTCATATTATCTCTGTTACAGAATTTGTCAGAAGGAAAAATTACCTAAGATGATGGCTTGCTGCTTTAATGTCTCATTTTATGAGTATTCTAAACATCGTTATTAAAAACAAGTGAATTAAGTAATTGTAACAGAGATACAAATTTTAAGTGAAGTTTTCAAAAATAACTGTTTTACTATATGTCCTAAATCTCTTTGGTAATTTAGAGTTTTTGCTATATTAAGTTAAATGATGGAAATTCATTAAGGTCATTTCCAAATAAGGTAAAAGAGAGAAACATCAATTATTGGTTTTCACTTCTTATTATAGAGAAATTAAAGATATTTGCACCTGTCAGTAACATGTCTTGTGCCATATTTAAAAAAGAAATTGTACTAGAGAAAGTGTATGCTTCTAGAAATTATGCAATATACTCCTAAAACGCTAATCTATGGAATATTAGTCTGACAGTTCACACTTTCTTACTTCATTTTCATTAGATATTAAGATTTCCAAGACTTAAGAATTATAATTAATATATGTAATTAAAACTCTGCAAGAAGGTAAGATGTGTTTGAGAAAAGGTATGAAGGATAGAGATATGATTTATTAAGGGGAATGAAGTATAGAGATATGATTTATTAAGGGGAAAAGACTAATTTTGTCCTAAAGTAACAATTATTTCTCTTATTTTCTGCTTTTTCATTTTGAAACTAAATGGATGTACAAAGTTGAGGAGAAAAGTGGGGAGGGAAGAAGAAAATAGAATTTTGCCTTGTGTGGTTAAGTTGGATAAAATTGAATAAATGCATAAATCTTTTCAAGAATAAGCTTTAATAACAATTAGTATAAGCCTATTTGTGTAAAATTTTCTTTCATCTGTTACAACAACAAGATTTCCTTAGCCTACTGGTGTGCCCTTTGTAAGATTGTGAAAGGTTTCTCATTACTCTTTTAAGTAATCTGACTAGAATAAAGATTCTATATTTTATCAAAATCATTTCTTGTGCTTCAGGTTATATTTACAAGTATTTGATTACTTAAGAAAACTGAGTCTTCTCTATTAAAAGCTATTTTTTAACAGCTATATAACTTACTAAATATTATATCACAATGACCTACGATCCTTGAATTCCCCATATCATACTCTAAATGAAATATTTTTGCCCTTGAAATAATTGGCATTTTCAAGAGTGTCCCTGAAACAGCTCTAAAGATTTATTCTCTCAATATATATATGAGGATGTTAAACATTGTTTATTTGATGTTAAATTACATGGTAAGCATTGTCAGGCAGGAAGTAATACTAAATCTTCTTTAAGCTATATTTCTCTAGATGTATGTTATTAATGTGTACTCCAGAAATTGTGTACAATTCTTAAAATTATATTTTCAGTCACAATTCAAGTTATTACCTTAAATGTCACAAAAAATAATCAAATTTCCTTATCAATTGCATTATAATGAATTCTCATCAAATTTTAAACTATCACTTTTTTTTCTTTTGTGATTAACAAACACCTTCTCTTTTACTCTAGTGCTTTGGGAAAAGTGTACCTGCAAAAGTGCTTCACCTTCAAGAGAACTCCTAGAAAGGAATATAACAAGTACTGATTTCTGATACTTTCTAATCATACCATGGAACAGACTCAAGACTTCAAAAATAAAGTATGGTACCAATGGGAAAAGATGGGAGGGAAGGGATAAACTGGGAGTTTGGATTACCATGTACATATTACTATAGATAAAATAATCAACAAAGACCTACTGTATAGCCCAGGGAATTATACTCAATATTCCATAATAACCTATATGGGAAAAGCATCTGAAAAAGAATAGATACATGTATAACTAAACATCTTTGCAGTATACCTGAAACTAAACACAATATTGTAAATCTACTCTACTGCAGTATAAAACTGGACATGGAACAACAGACTGGCTCCCAATAGGGAAAGAAGTACATTAAGGCTGTATATTGTCACCCTGATTATTTAACTTATATGCAGAATACATCATGAGAAATGCTGGGCTTGATGAAGCCCAACCTGGAATCAAGATTGCCAGGAGAAATATCAATAACCTCAGATATGCAGAAGACATCACTCTTATGGCAGAAAGTGAAGAACTAAAAGAGCCTCTTAATAAAAATGAAAGAGGAGAGTGAAAAGTTGGCTTAAAACTCAACATTTAGAAAACTAAGATCATGGCATCTGGCAAATAAAGAAGAAACAGTGGGGAAAAAAAAAAAAAGGATTTAGATAGGGCCTTGTACCAGAAAGAGAGCTTTAACCAGAGGTAACTTTCAGACAAATTTTATTTTATCTGAGAGGCAAAGCAAACATCTGATTATCAAACATCTGTTCTTTGTCTCTTTCAGTGAATCTCTTCCTCCCCTTTGAAGCTGCAGGTCTCTATTCTTTAGCTTAGGATAGTGTATGATTTCAATTTCCTGGCTGCCTTTGAATCCTATATCTTTGTGGAGATCCCACCTGTACAAAATTAAATGTCTTTCTCCTGGCACTATGTTTTATGTCAATTTATTTATTAGACCAGCCAAAGAAACTAGAGGGGAAAAGGGAAATTTTTTCTGCCCATTTGCCATCTTTAATTTTTGTAAGTTTTTAAAAGTATGGGTTCATTTCAATAGCTTTTCTGTTTTCTGAATGATTATTTTAAATTTCTCAACTCCATAGTATTAATATATATTTAAGCATAGTAAAATATTTGGTAACTATTCCAAGAAAATATAACAAGAAACATTTCAGAGAGTCACTAGTTATAACTTTACCCAGATACCTGTATATTTACAGTTGTATAAACCTACCTCCAAAAAACTGTTATTTAGAAAGATCTCAACATAGTTCAACTCATTCAACTTAGAACTGTACCTAAGTATGCATTGAATGCTATAAAAGGAACCTTGAAATTTTGTAATTTATGGATATTTATTAAAGACTTGTTTTTAAAACAATCATAGTTGATAATGTGAAATGCAGCTTCTATTCATTTTTACCAAAAAAAAAAAAAAAAAAAAAACCAACATAATACATGTTGAGCACCTTTGAAAAAACATTCTTTTCCCATTTTTATGTTAATGATGTATAAACTCAGAACATGTTAGGGTAATAAAATACAGGATAAAAATATATGGATTATGACATATGCCTGCATGTTTAGGAAGAGAATCTGTGTTCTATAGATTCTATAGGGTTGTATATATAGATGTGGTAAAATAATACCTTTATTCTCTCTAATAATACCATTTCCAGAATATCTCTGGCCTCCTTTTAAAAATGGGATTGCTCTAAGGATGCCAACATATTGTACGTGTAGTATTTCACCTCTGCCCACAAACCCTGGAAATAAAAATGGTTATCAAAAATATTAACGGTGGTACAGCCCTCCATTGCTAATGAGCAAAGATACAGACTTATGAGAAGCTGCATGGAGCAGAAATGGTTTGACTGACCTTTCCCACTATAGGACACAAACTGATGTTATTTTTAAAATGGAGCTCTTCTGTCAAATAGCTGATATATAACCAATTACCAACTGATGCGTGTCTGGCTGAATTCTCTACAAAACAAGTCATAAAATGAGACTTAACTGATAATACTTTATAGGAAACCAGCCAAGGAAGACAGGGAAGCATATCAGCTTAGGGAGACAAGACACAGCGGATCACTCAGCCCATTCAACTAGTCTATTCCTTTCCACTCAGTTACATACAGAGAGGGCTAAGAACTGCATTATTTGTGTAGGGAGTTAGATATAAAAGAGAATGAGTAAGTGCAAGGGCAAGGCATTGACAAGAATTAAAGAGTGATAGACTTGGTACAGTCATAAAGACAAAGCTATAATTACAGCATTTTGAATGTTTTTGCACTGTTATTTCAATAGAGCAGTATTTAGATTTTGTTGAACTTTCCAAGAAGAAAACAATTTCAAGTTTTTATAACATACTGCCATGTTATGCTTTAGATCTCCTAGTCCATAATCTTTCCATGAGCTTTTACTACTAATTTGTATAAGATATGGTCTAAGATAAAAGAAAGCACACATACACACACACAACTCTAGACCACTGATTATCTCTGGGGTTATCTCCTGAGACCATCTTAAATCTCCTAATTAAAAAGTGTAGCTGCAGCACATCATTTTCATCACAAATTGCACATGCTACCAACAAGCAAAATTAGCAACAGGCTGAGTGAAGATGGGGCTCCTGGTCATCTGTTAGGCTTTCTTATTAGCAAAATGACCTTCACGCCTCATTAGCTGTGTTAGATACCTATTGAGATTGTCTCAGCAAATTTACAAATTACCATGTAATCAACCATCTGGGTCAGTTGGGGTTAGTCAAACTGATGAACGCCATTAAATCATATAGTAAGACAATATATCATATACACCTGCAAAGAAAGTTCATACCTACAAAGAAATGTTTTCAGATTAAAAATGCAATTCTAAGACTCCACAGAAAACTACTAGAACTGATAAATGAATTTGGCAAGGTAGCCAGATACAAGATTAACGTACAGAAATTGGATGCATTTGTTTACCCTAATAATGAAATAACAAAGAAAATGTAAAAAAAAAAAAACACAAAACAAACAAAAAAAAACCTTTAAAACTGCACCCCCCCCAAAAAAAAATACTTAGAAAAAACCTGACCAAGGAACTGAAAGAACAAGGAAATCAAAGATTATTCAAAGAAATGGGAAGATATCCCATGGTCTTCAATAGGAAGAATTAATATTGTTAAAATAGCAATATTACCCAAAGCAGTCTATAGATTTAATGCAAACCCTATCAAATTACCCATGGCATTTTCCACAGAACTAGAATAATCCTAAAATTCATATGGATATCCAGAATCTAAGCAATCCTGAGGAAAAAAGGAAAAGCAGGAGGTATAACTCTCTCAGACTTCAGACAATACTACAGAGATACAATAATCAAAACAGCATGCTATTGGCACAGAAACAGACATATGGATCAATGGAACAGAATAGAGAGCCCAGAAATAAACCTACACTCCCACAGTCAATTAAAATTAGATAAAAGAGGCGAGAATATAAAATGGGAAAAAGACATTCTCTTCAAGTGGTGCTGCCTAAGTTAGATAGCTGTATGTAGATCAGTGAAGTTAGAACACACTGTCACACCATGCACAAAAATAAAGTGATTTAGACTTAAATATCTCCAGTACTCTTGCCTTGAAAATCCCATGGATGGAGGAGCCTGGTAGGCTGCAGTCCATGGGGTTGTGAAGAGTCAAACACGACTGAGTGACTTCACTTTCACTTTTCACTTTCCACTTTCATGCATTGGAGAAGGAAATGGCAACCCACTCCAGTGTTCTTGCCTGGAGAATCCCAAGGATGGGGGAGCCTGGTGGGCTGCCATCTATGGGGTCGCATAGAGTCGGACACAACTGAAGCGACTTAGCAGCAGCAGGAGCAGACATAAATATAAGACAAGACAGCATAAAACTCCTAGAAGGATCACAGGCAAAACATTCTCTAACATAAACTGAACCACTATTTTCTTTGGTCAATCTCCCAAGAAAATAGAAATAATAACAAAAACAATGGGACCTGATCAGACTTAAAGTTTTTGCATAGCAAAGGAAATCATAAAAAAATGAAAAGGCAACCTGAAGAATGGGAGAAAATATTTGCAAATAATGTGGCAAACAGGGTTTAATTTCCAAAACACACAAACAGCTCATACAACTCAACAAAAAAAAAAAAAAAAAACAATTAAAAAATGGGCAGAAGTCCTAAATAGACATTTCTCCAAAGAAGTAGTACAGCTTACCAACAGGAACATGAAAAGATGCTCAGCACAGCTAATTATCAGAGAAATGCAAATCAAAACTACAACAGGGTGCCACCTCACACCAGTTAGAATGGCCATCATTTAAAAGTCTCCAAATAACAAATCCTACAGAGGATGCAGAGAAAAGGGAACCCTCTTAGCATTACTGGTGAGAATGTAAGTTGGTACAGCCACTATGGAAAACAGTAAGGAGGTTCCTCAGAAAATTAAAAACAGAATATATGATCCAGCAATCCCACTCCTGGGCATATATCCAGATAACGATATAATTCAAAAAGATATATGTGCCCCTATGTTCATAGAGAACTATTCACAACAGCTAACACACGGAAACGGCCTAAATGTCCATCAACAGATGAATGCATAAGGAAGACGTGGTTATGTACATAAGGGAATACCACTAAGCTATAAAAAGAATGAAATGATGCCATTTGCTGCAGCATGGATGCAACTAGAGATTTTCATACCAAGTGAACTAAGGCAGAAGGAGAAATACAAATGCCACATGATATCACGTATATATGGGATCTAAAACATGGCACAAATGAAGCTATCGATGAAACAGAAACAGACTCCCAGACCTATAGAGAATGGACTTGTGGGTGCCAAGGGAAGGTGGGGAGGGATGGACCATGATTTTGGGGTTAGTGGATGCAAACTGTTACATATAGAATAGATAAACACATGGTCCTATTATATAGCACAGAAAACTGTATTCAGTGTTCTAGGATAAACCATAATGGAAAATAAAATTTTAAGAAACATGTATGTGTGTAACTGAATCACTTTGCTGTACAGAAGAAATCAGCATACTAAATCAGTAATACTTCAATTAAAAATAAAATGAAAAATGAAAGTCTATTATAAATAATAGTTTTAGAGAAACCAATCTGATTTTGAAATAAGTACTTGGAAATTGATCATGCTCTATTTTGGATTATATATTATCATATTACTCATTTTCTTGCCTTTTGCTTTTCTAATTCTTTCTTTAGTCTTGGCACTCCTTTCACAAAGAAAGAGAAAGGGAACAGATGAAATGAAAACTAGTTTGTTTTTAAGAGGTTTGGGAGTAGAGGAGAGAGTAAAGCTAACATATTACATCAATTTTAGTGCTATTCTTTTGGTGTTCTTTATCAGTATTCCTGAATCCAGCTTTAAATATATTCAGCCATAAACTATAAAATAATTAGTCTGTTAATTGGTCTATAAATCAGGAATCAGTGTGAAACCATTTTTGAGAAGAGATTTTCTTTCTATAGCAAAGAGGTAGTATTCTATCTTAAATCTTCATCCTTGGTAAGCATAACAAGTAGCTCAGTAAAACTGCCGTATTTATGAAACTGGCATGTAATTAGCTGACTCACCTAATATGACTTCACAGCAGAGCAACAACTGCCAGCTTTTCTCATGTTACTTGGATATAGATCTAGCTGCAAATACTAATACACAATAGAGAGACTGGGAATAAAGTAGTTTCAGTTTTCAGGTCCAAAGATTAATCATCTTCTTTCATTAATAAAATATTTTATGTCTAAATATCTATTTATATTTGCTTATTACTTAAATCTGCATGGATAGAGTTCTTAAAGAGCTTCCACTTGGGAAGTACTTGAATAAGACATCATCAATATGAAAGTGGGTCAACCTTAGGGAGATCAATTCCTCTATTGAGCTAAGAAGGAACCAGTCCTTTTACCTTTGCAATGCATTGATATTTGGCGGCAAGTCTTGAAACTAGTGGGAAGATCCCCTGGAGAAGGAAACAGCAACCCACTCCAGTCTTCTTGCCTAGAAAATGACTTGGAAAAAGAAGCCTGGCGGGGCCACAGTCCATAGGGTCGCAAAGAGTTGGACATGACTGAGCAGCATATATTCATGCACTTAAAACTAGCAATTGGAAGACGAATCAGTGGAGAGGGTAGATTTTGGCCTTAAGAAGCCTCACTAAGAACAAAGCTAGTAGAGGTGATGAATTCCAGCTGAGCTATTTCAAATCCTAAAAGATGATCCTGTGAAAGTGCTGCACTAAGTATGCCAGCAAATTTGGAAAACTCAGCAGTGGCCACAGGACTGGAAATGGTCAGTTTTCATTCCAATCCCACAGAAAGGCAATGCCAAATGTTTAAACAACTGCACAATTGCACTCATCTCAGGTGCTAGCAAAGTCATTCTCAAAATTCTTCAAGATAGGCTTCAATAGCACTTCAACTGAGAACTTCAAGATGTTCAAGCTGGGTTTAGAAAAGGCAAAGGAACCAGAGATCAAATGGTCAACATCCATTGGATCATAGTAAAAAGCAAGAGAATTCCAGAAAAACATCTACTACTGCTTTACTGACTATGCCAAAGCCTTTGGCTGTGTGGATCGCGGCAAACTGTGGAAAATTCTTCAAGTGATTGGAATACCTGACCACCTGACCTGCCTCTTGAGAAACCTCTCTATGCAGGTCAAGAAGCAACAGTTAGAACTGGACATGGAACAACAGAGTGGTTCCAAATTGGGAAAGGAGTATGTCAAGGCTGTATATTGTCACCCTGCTTATTTAACTTCTATACAAAGTACATCGTGTGAAATGCTGGACCTGGATAAAGCACAAGCTGGAATCAAGATTGCTGGGAGAAATATCAATAACCTCAGATATGCAGATGACAGCACCCTTATGGTAGAAAGTGAAGAGGTTTGAACTAAAGAGCCTCTTGATGAAAGTGAAATAGGATATTGAAAAGCTGGCTGAAAAAAATTAAGATCATTGCATCTGGCCCCATCACTTCATGGCAAATAGATGAGGAAGCAATGGAGACAAAGACTGACTTTACTTTCTTGGGCTCCAAAATCACTGCAGATGATGAGTGCAGCCAAGAAATTAAAATATGCTTGTTCCTTGGAAGAAAAGCTATGACCAAACTAGACAGCATATTAAAAATCAGAATCATTACTTTACCGACAAAGGGCCATATAGTCAAAGCTATGTTCTTCCCAGTAGTCATGTGTAGATGTGAGAGTTGGACCAAAAAGAAAGCTGAACACCGAAGAATTGATGCTTTTGAACCGCTGTTGAAGACTCTTGAAAGTCCCTTGGTCTGCAATGAGATCAAACCAGTCCATCCTAAATGAAATCAGTCCTGAATATTCATTGGAAAGTGAAAGTGAAAGTCGCTCAGTCATGTCCGACTCTTTGCAACCCCATGGACTTAGTCCATGGAATTCTCCAGGCCAGAATACTGGAATGGGTAGCCTTTCCCTTCTCCAGAGGATCTTCCCAACCTAGGATCGAACCCAAGTCTCCCACCTTGCAGGTAGATTCTTTACCAGGTGAGCCACAAGGGAAGTCCAAGAATACTGGAATGGGTAGCCTATCCCTTCTCCAGCAGATCTTCCCAACCCAGGAATCAAACTGGGGTCTCCTGCCTTGCAGGTGGATTCTTTACCAACTAAGCTATGAGGGACTGATGCTAAAGCTGAAGCTCCAGTACTTTGGCCACCTGATGTGAAGAACTGACTCTTTGGAAATGACCCTGATGTTTGAAAAGATTGAAGGCAAGAGGAGAGGGGGATGACAGAGAATGAGATGGTTGGAAGGCATCACTGACACAATGCACATGAGTTTGAGCAAGCTTCGGAAGTTGGTGATGGACAGGGAAGCCTGGCATGCTGCGGTCCATTGGGTTGCAAAGAGTCAGACATGACTGAGTGACTGAACTGAACTGAGATAGGGAGTGTGCTTTCATATCTTAGGGATCCTAGGAATGCTGAAAGGCCCCTGAAAAAGAGGAAATTTCTATCAAAAGCCAAGGCTCAGGTGTTTGCTCAAAAACAAGTGGAAAACTCATCCTGATACCTGAAGGGGAGAAAATACTTCAGGCAAAACAAACTGCTCAGACACATAAGGGTGCATAGGACCTCTAAGGCTCTGAGGCAGAAAGAAAAGCCAAGATCTTCAAGATCAGGGCATGTGAAATCCAGGAAGAGAATCTTAAAGACTGAGTAAAGATCTGTCTTCTTCATCTAAGAGAGAAGACACTAGGAAAAGATGTAAAATAAATGGCTGAGCAGGAATGCAATACAGCCATGTGCAGGTGACAACCTGAGGTTTCACGATTCTCCATGATACTGGGAAGAGATCCCTGTCAGATGTGAAGGGTTTTCAAGATCTGGAAGGAAATTCTTCAATAGGACCTCAGCTTTCAAGTTGGAATATTTTTGTCTAGCATATAAAACGGGATGTGGAGGGAACAAATCCCACAAAACACAGTGGTCAATTTCAGTAGGTACTGAAGTTACTCTACTGTGTAAAGTTTTATCATATCAGCTGTGGTTGTTTCTTTTGGATACTGAGAAAAACTTTCCTCTATCCATGTCTCAACAAATATGAGATAAAACAGAAGATTATCAAGACTTAGAAGATTATCAAGAAAGATAATTGGTTGTGTACCTCCTCAGTTCAGTTCAGTTCAGTCACTCAGTCATGTCAGACTCTTTGCAACCCCATGAATCATAGCACACCAGGCCACCCTGTCCATCACCAACTCCCAGAGTTTACCCAAACTCATGTCCATCGAGTTCGTAAAGCCATCCAGCTATCTCATCCTCTGTCGTCCCCTTCTCCTCCTACCCCAAATCCCTCCCAGCATCATGGTCTTTTCCAATGAGTCAACTCTTCCCATGAGATGGCCAAAGTATTGGAGTTTCAGCTTCTGCATCAGTCCTACCAATGAACACTCAGGACTAATCTCCTTTAGAATCGACTGGTTGGATCTCCTTGCAGTCAAGGGACTCTCAAGAATCATGTCCAAAGCCACAGTTCAAAAGCATCAATTATTCGGCACTCAGCTTTCTTCACAGTCTAACTTTCACATCCATACATGACCACAGGAAAAACCATAGCCTTGACTAGATGGACCTTTGTTGGCAAAGTAATGTCTCTGCTTTTTAATATGCTATCAAGATTGGTCATAACTTTCCTTCCAAGGAGTAAGCGTCTTTTAATTTCATGGCTGCAGTCACCATCTGCAGTGATTTTGGAGCCCCAAAAAATAAAGTCTGACACTGTTTCCCCATCTATTTCCCATGAAGTGATGGGCCAGATGCCATGATCTTAGTTTTCTGAGCTTTAAGCCAGCTTTTTCACTCTCCTCTTTTACTTTCATCAAGAGGTTTTTTAGTTCCTCTTCATTTTCTGCCATAAAGGTGGTGTCATCCGCATATCTGAGGTTATTGGTATTTTTCCCGGCAATCTTGATTCCAGCTTGTGCTTGCTCCAGCCCAGTATTTCTCATAATGTACTCTGCATGTAAGTTAAATAAGCAGGGTGACAATATACAGCCTTGATGTACTCCTTTTCCTATTTGGAACCAGTCTGTTGTTCCATGTCCAGTTCTAACTGCTGCTTCCTGACCTGCATACAGGTTTCTCAAGAGGCAGGTCAGGTGCTCTGGTATTCCCATCTCTCTCAGAATTTTCCAGTTTATTGTGATCCACACAAAGGCTTTGGCATAGTCAATAAAGCAGAAATAGATGTTTTGAAGGTCATTCAAATGTAGTATCCTTAAATGCTTAGTTATCCATCTTATTCTTACATGAAATAACAGCTAAGGTTTATTTAGTGTTTACTCTATATTAGTTGTGTTTCAAGAGTTTCACATGCGTTATTTCATTTTAAAAACCAACTCCAGGTGGTTACTACAATTATTTATTTTTTTAGTGAATGAATAGAGACTGGCAATGTAGCTCCAAGCCCCAAGCTCAGCTACAAGGCAATTTCTTGACAAAAGCATCTAACTAAAACATTAATTAAGCAGAATGTTAAACAAAAAATAAGTTAAACAGAAGATAAAATTCAGTTTCAAAAAATTAACACTCTCAAAATGCAGTGTAAAATATATTATGAACAAATATCTGAACTATCTCTACTATTAAACATGTCACTATTAGAAAAAAAATTAGAGACTCAAAGAACTGTTTATATATATATCTGAGTGGTATATTTACAAAGACAAAAATCAGACAGAATAGCATTTTAACCACATGGTTATTAAATCTGCAAACACTAAGTTCATTAACTTTTGTTACAGGATAAAATAGCTTATTATAAATTCAATACATAACATTTTTAAGGTTTAGACATTTTCATTATATTGGTTCTTATAGACTATATAGTCAGAAAAAAATTGTTCATTTTTCCCCTAAATATGTGGCACAGAAATTACAGTTTTCAAAATGGTTTGAATCATCACTTGAGTTTCTTTCTTCACTCCTTGACCAACTAATAAAACTTTTGCCTGGGTCACAGAGCTTCTCCTCCTTAGTTTTTCACTTGAAATGGTCATCTCTACCAATACCAGCAACATAATTTATCATTCTCATAATAAAAAGTAATGATCCAATAAGTCCCTGGGCAGATGTTACACTTAGTCATGATGTTTATTTATTGACTGATTCTGTATTATTCCAAAGAGAATTGAGAAAATTAAGATTTATTCATCACAACCAATGGATAACCTTTACTTTGTCTAACATTATCTTTTTTCTACCTTTAATTAAGCACTAAATGCTTATTTGTGTTCTTTTAATTACTTTTAAAGCATCCTTTATTTCTGGATAACATTACTGAACTCTCAGTAACTCAATAGTTTTATATATTTTTTCAAACATTCTTGCTTAATTTGGTTCATTTATATCTCCCTTTTATTTTTTGGGGGGGTTTTTTTTTAGTAGAAACATGATTAGTATATATCAGAGGGATAAAAAAAACAAACAACATGCAGAATATTCTGTATTTAAGGTACTGCAACTGTCTTGATGGCCTTAAGGATAGGTGGGGTGGGTAGAAGCATGTGTGTGAGTGTTGTAAAAACTATCTACTGAGGATGATTCCTAATTCTAATTAACTGCTGAGAAACTGAAACTGTATATACTATTTGTAATTTGGAAGCACAAGAAAGAAAATATGCTTTAAAGAGCATGGGATGTGGTGGCAGACTGACCTAATGGCAAATTCTATCTGTGAGATTTTGAGCAATGAAGGCAATGGCACCCCACTCCAGTACTCTTGCCTGGAAAATCCCATGGATGGAGGAGCCTGGTAGGCTGCAGTCTATGGGGTCGCTAACAGTCGGACATGACTGAGTGACTTCACTTTCACTTTTCACTCTCATGCACTGGGGAAAGAAATGGCAACCCACTCCAGTGTTCTTGCCTGGAGAATCCCAGGGACGGGGGAGCCTGGTGGGCTGCCGTCTATGGGGTAGCACAGAGTTGGACATGACTGAATCGACTTAGCAGCAGTAGCAGCAACAGATGTTTCAACTAGAAGATGGTAACTATGACAACTTTCTCTCAGAGGACAAGACGGCAGAGGAGTAGGTGGATGTGGAGTACATCTCTCTCCACGGATACATCAGGAATATACCTCAGACACAGAAGTGCAGGCAGAACATCAGCTGAGAGTGGACAGGAGTACCTGACCAGCAGAAAAAAATATATAGACCCATGAAAAACTCGAGATCAAGTCCTGAGCCATTGGTGTGGGAGGACTGACTCCAAGACCCTGCTACTGCTAAGTCACATCAGTCGTGTCCGACTCTGTGTGACCCCATAGACAGCAGCCCACCAGGATTCCCTGTCCCTGGGATTCTCCAGGCAAGAACACCACCTCACTAGGCCTTGCCAATCAGAGGAAAAACAAACAAACAAAAACTCAGCACAAATATCACCCTATAAAAAGCTTACACAAACCACTGGACCAAACTTAGGAGGACAGAAACCAAAAGGAAGAAAGAATTCAACCTTGAAGCCTGGGAAAAGGATACCTCAAACACAGTTTTACTACACAAAGAAGGAGCAAACTAGAAACACAGAAGTCCAAACAAATGAAGAGGAAATAGGCAAACTACCTGAAAAAGAATTCAGGATAATGATAGTAAAGATGATAAAAAAAAAACCTTGAAAACAAAGTGGAGAAAATGCAAGAATAAGTTAACAAATACCTAGAAGAATTAAAGAATAAACATGCAGAGAAAAACAGCACCATTACTGAAATTAAAAATACTCTAGAAGGAATCAATAGCAGAATATCTGAAGCAGAAGAATGAATCAGCAAGATGATAGATAAAATGGTGAAAATAACTTCTGAAGAGCAAAATAAAGTAAAAAGAATGAAAAGAACTGAGGACAGTCTCAGAGACCTCTGGGACAATATCAAACACATTGACATTTGAATTATATGGGTCCCAGAAAAAAAGAGAAAAAGAAAGAGTATGAGAAAATTTTTGAAGATGTTATAGTTGAAAATTCCCTCAACATGGATAAGGAATAATCAATCAAGTCCAAGAGGCACAAAGAGTTCCATACAGAATAAACCCAAGGAGAAACACGCCAAGACATATACTAATCAAATTAAGAAAGACAAAACACAAATCAAGAATATTAAAAACAGCAAGGGAGAAGCAACAAGTAACACACAAGAGAAACCCCATACGCTTAACAGCTGATCTTTTAGCAGAAACTGCAGGCCAGAAGGGAATGGGAGGATATATTTAAAGTACTGAAAGAGAAAAATCTACAACCAAGATTACTGTATCCGGCAAGGATCTCATTCAAAATTTATGGAGAAATAAAAAGCTTTTCAGACAAGTTACGAGAATTCAGTACCACCAAATCAGCCTTACAACAAATGTTAAACAGCCTTACACAGTCAAGAAATATAAGAGAAGAAAAAAAATCTACAAAATCAACCCCAAACAGTTGAAAATGTCAATAGGAACATATATATTGATAATTACTTTAAATGTAAATGGATTAAATGCTATAGTCAACAGACACAGACTGGCAGAATAGATACAAAAACAAAACCCATAATATGCTGTTTTCAAGAAACCCACTTCAGACCTAAAGACACATATAGACAAAGTGAGAGGATAGAAAAATATATTCCATGCAAATGGGAAGCAAAAGAAAGCTGGAGTAGCAATCCTCATATCAGACAAAATAGACCTTAAAATAAAGAAGATTACAAGAGGTAGGAAGGACACTATATAATGATCAAGGGATCAATCCAAGAGGAAGACATAACAATTTTAAATATCTATTTGCCCAACATAGGAGCACCTCAATACAAAAGACAAATGCTAATAGACATAAAAGAAGAAATTGACAGTAACACAATAATAATAGGAGACTTTAACACCCTACTCACACCAATGGACAGATCATCAAAACAGAAAATAAGGAAACACAAGTCTTAAATGATACACTGGATGAGATGGATCTTATTGATTGAAAGATAAAAAACATATGATAATCTCAATAGATGCAGAAAAACCTTTGACAAAATTCAGCACCCATTTATGATTAAAACTCTTCAAAAAATGGGCATAGAAGGAATCTGTTCAACATAGTAAAGGCCATATATGATAAGCCTACTGCAAACATTATTTTCAACAGTGAAAAACTGAAAGCATTCCTCTTAAGATCAGGAACAAGACAAGGGTGTCCACTTTCCCTACTATTATCCAAAATAGTTCTGGAAGTCATAGCTACAGCAATCAGAGAAGAAAAGGAAATAAAAGGAATCCAGATCAGAAAAGAAGTAAAGCTCTCACTGTCTGCAGATGACATGATACTATACACAGAAAACCCTAAAGATACTATCAGAAAATTACTAGAGCTCATCAGTGGATTTCACAAAGTTGCAGGATACAAAATCAGTACACAGAAATCACTTGCATATATACTAACAATGAAAAATCAGAAAAGGAAATAAAGGAATCAATCCCACTCACCATGGCAACAAAAAGAATTAAACATCTAGGAATAAACTTATCTAAGGAGACAAAAGAACTGTACACAGAAAGTTATAAGACACTGATGAAAGAAATCAAGATGACACAAACAGATGGAGAGATATTCCATGTTCCTGGGTAGGAAGAATCAATATTTTGAAAATGATTATACTACCAAATGCAATCTACCGACTCAATGCAATCCCTATCAAATTACCAGTGGCATTTTCCACAGAACTAGAAGAAAAAATTTCACAATTCATATGGAAACACAAAATACCCCAAATAACCAAAACAGTCTTGAGAAAGATGAATGGAGCTGGAGGAATCAACCTTCCTGATTTCAGAGTATACTACAAAGCTACTGTCATCAAGACAGTATGGTTCAGTTCAGTTCAGTTGCCCAGTCATGTCTGACTCTTTGTGACCACATGTATTGCAGCATGCCAGGCCCCCTCGTCCATCGAGTTGGTGGATGCCATCCAGCCATCTCATCCTCTGTCGTCCCCTTCTCCTCATGCCCCCAATCCCTCCTAGCATCGTGGTCTTTTCCAATAAGTCAACTCTTTGCATGAGATGGCCAAAGTATTGGAGTTTCAGCTTTAGCATCAGTGCTTCCAAAGAACACCCAGGACTTGGCACAAAAACAGAAATATAGAACAATGCAATAGGACAGAAAGCCCAGAAATAAACCCATGCACCTATGGGTATCTCATTTTTGACAAAGGAGGCAAGAATATACAATGGGGCAAAGACATTCTCTTTAATAAATATGTCCTCATTTACATGGACAGCTTCATGTAAAACAATGAAATTAGAATACTTCCTAACACCATACACAAAGATAAACTCAAAATGGATTAAAGACCTAAATGTAATATCAGAAACTATAAAACTCTTAGAGGAAAACATAGGCAGAACACTTGATGACAAATCAAAGCAAGATCCTCTATGACCCATCTCCTAGAGTAACAGAAATAAAAACAAAAGTTATCAAGTGAGACCTGATTAAACTTAAAAGGTTTTACACAGCAAAAGAGACTATAAGCAAGGTGAAAAGACAACCCTCAGAATGGGAGAAAATAATAGCAAATGAAACAACTGACAAAGGATTAATTTCAAAATATACAAGCAGCTCATACACTCAATGCTAGAAAAACAAACAACCCAATCAAAAAGTGGGAAAAAGACCTAAACAGACATTTCTCCAAAGAAGACATACAGATGGCTAACAAACATATGAAAAGATGCTCAACACTGCTCATTATTAGAGAAATGCAAATCAAAACCACAATGATATATCACCTCACACAGGTCAGAATGGCCATCATCAAAAAGCCTACAAACAATAAATGCTGGAGAGGATGTGGAGAAAAGGATACACTCTTGTACTGTTGGTGGGAATGTAAATTGATACAGCTACTATGGGAGATGTTATGGAGATTTCTTAAAAACTAGGAATAAAACCACTATATGACCCAGCAATCCCAGTTCTATCCATAGACTTTGAGGAAACCAAAACTGAAAAAGATGCATGTATCCCATTGTTCACTGTAGCACTATTTACAATAGCTAAAACATGGAAGCAACCTAGATGTCCATCAACAGATGAATGGATAAAGAATATGTGGTACATATATACAAAGGAATATATCTTATCCATAAAAAGCAATGTATTTGAGTCAGTTCTAATGATGTAGATGAACCTAGAAGCTATTATACAGAGTGAAGTAAGTCTGAAAGAGAAAAACAAATATCATATATTAACACATATATATGGAATCCAGGAAGATAGTATTGATGAACCTATCTGCAGGGCTGCAATGGATATGCGGTTATAGAGCACAAACTTGTGGACACAGTGGGGGAAGGAGAGGATGGAAAGAATTGACAGAGTAACATGGAAACTTATATATTACCATATGTGAAATAGATAGCCAGAAGAAATTTGCTGTATGATGCAGGAAGCTCAAACTGGTGCTCTGGGACAACCTAGAGGGGTGGGATGGGGTGGGAGGTAAGAGGGAGGTTCACAAGGGAGGGGACATGCGTATACCTATGGCTGATTCATGTTGATATATGGCAGAAACCAACACAAAACACTGTAAAGCAATTATCCTCCAATTTAAAAAAATGACAGCTTTGCCTTATCTTACTGACTAGTTGGCTTTGACTCTCCAATGAACTGCAGTGTTTTATTTGCTCAAACTGGTGCAATGCTCTCCTCTCTGTTCTCTTGGCTGCCTATGAATACAGTTGAAAGCTTTTGTACTAAATGATAGATGGACCTGTTACATCCTGAGTACATCTTAGAACTTAGATGAGAAGCAAACACTACAGAGCTATCAGTGTAGATGCTACAAATACAATGTTCTAATTGTTTTTAACTGAAGACTTTTAAGCAGAAGCAGTGTTATATTTAGACAATGTCAAGGATGAGAAATATTCACAGAACTTGTACTTGAAGATAAATATACTTTTCTTGATATTTATAATGTTGTTAAAGAAACACCTCTTATCCTTGCAATAATTAGCTTTTTATAATTGAAGCAGAACACATTATATTTTAAAAGCCCTGACTTTTCCTTTGTAGACTCTTGGGTCAACCTCACAAAAGGGGCAGTACTGTACTTGTGAAACTCTGAACTGCTAGATCAATTATAACCTCATCATAAAAATACAACATGGAAAATATAGAAATATATCTTAGAAATGGAAAATACCAATAGTGTAACATTACTACAGATCTTCGTTGACTTAAAATGTATTTACATCCCAACACCCTACATAGGTTAAAAACGTAAGTTTAAAATGCATTTAATACAAGTAACCTTGCTTATAGTTTCCTTTGTTGTGTAGAAGCTATTAATTTTAATTAGATCTCATTTGTTTATTTTTGCTTTTATTTCCAGTATTCTGGGAGGTGGATCATAGAGGATCCTGCTGTGATCTATGTCGGAGAGTGTTTTGCCTATGTTCTCCTCTAGGAGTTTTATAGTTTCTGTTCTTACGTTTAGGTCTTTAATCCATTTGAATTTATTTTTGTGAATGGTGTTAGAAAGTGTTCTATTTTCATTCTTTTACAAGTGGTTTTCCCAGCACCATTTGTTAAAGAGATTGTCTTTAATCCATTGTATATTCTTGCCTCCTTTGTTGAAGATAAGGTTCCATAGGTGTGTGGATTTATCTCTGGGCTTTCTATTTTGTTCCATTGATCTATATTTCTGTCTTTGTGCCAGTACCATACTGTCTTGATGACTGTGACTTTGTAATAGAGCCTGAAGTCAGGCAAGTTGATTCCTCCAGTTCCATTCTTCTTTCTCAAGATGGCTTTGGCTATTC
>SJXQ01007134.1:2796-15848 GCA_006408695.1 Aepyceros melampus | reverse complement strand
GCCAGCGACTCGGGCTGGGGGGCAGTGTCTTCTCTGACTCGTCTCCAGACAGCCAGCTGCACTCAGCCCGCCCGGGGGGCTGAGGCCTCAGAGGCGCTCAGGTGTCGCTCATGGTGCTGATGACCAGGTGTGACCCTGGGAAGCTGTGATGCCAGTCTTCAGCGGAGCACCGGTGGGTCAGGTGTGGGGAGGAGGGAGCCCGCGTGTTGGATGAACGTCCCTAGGCCTGCATCTCCCTCTGAGTCTGATTACTGAGCAGCGGTGGAGGGGCCCAGGCAGTCTGAGGGCACACCTCGTGTGGGGAGCTGGATGCAGGGGCGGGCCGGGCGCCAGGGCATGGGGACAGCAACCTTCCTGGAGCGCCCGGCTCCCCCGGGAGAAGGTGAGGTTGGGCGTGGGATGAAGGCTCTGGGGTGGGGGGTCTGGTCCGTGTGGGGACAGGGTGCTGGGGGTGGGCGTCGTACACATAACACTGCCGTCCCCGCTGCAGGCCTCGTGCTGAGCAGGGGGCACACGTGCCCCTGGAGTGGAAGGTCTGTGGGTGTGCCGAGAGGAGACGGGTTTGGGGCGTGTCCAGGGAGGAGGTGACAGGGGCTGGGGGAGCCTGGGGTGCGTGTGCCGTGGGGTCCCTGGCCTCCTTGCTTTGTCTCAGGTGCGCCCCTCCCGCGGCCTGGGGTCTGCCCACTGTGGCGTCCCGTGAGTCAGGCCTCTGTGGCCCAGATGCTTGACCCCTGGTCTTGGTCTCCTGCCGCTTTGGGCCTATGTTTTGACCTTTTCCCGCTGCAGCTGGAATGCCCCCAGGCTGTCACCCGGGATGTCCTGCAGGGCTGGCCCCCTCAGCTGTGTCCACAGGGCCTGGACCCGCTGTGGGCATCTGCTGTGGGATGTCTCCCCATCCTGAGGGGGCTCCTGCCCTGCGGCCGGGCCTCCCCCCAGGCTGGAGACCCTGCCCGGCCAGCATGTGGTCTGGACCGCCCTCCTGACCTCCACGTGGTGCCGAGCGTCTCTGGGGTCTGTCGTCTGTGTGGAGTGTTACCCGAGGAGTCAAGGAGCGTGGGGCCAGCTCTCCGGAGATGGGGCCAAGGGAGTCCTGGTTCACAGACCGAGCCCTGAGGTCAGGAAGTGTCTTCCTGTGTCGTCTTTTTAGGGGAACGTCTGCTTGTGAAACGGGATCAGGCCGTGCTCTGGCAAGAATCCCAGGGCCGTCCCCTTCCTCCCGGTCTCTGGCTGTGGCAGTTTCTCTGGATTCTGTCTCCATGAGATCCATCCCTCTCACTCTGCCCTGGTGGCGTGACCTCCTTTCCTTCACGTCCCTGATGCTGAGGCAACCAGGAGATGCCGCAGGGGGCTGTTAGATGTCTCCAGTCCGCTGTGTCCATCAGCCCCAGAGGCTGGATTTGGTCCTTCTAGTCAACTGCATCCAGCCCCGAGAAGGACCATCACAGGCACACACTTGGTCAGCGCGTCCCCCAGGGGGGTGAAGTGGACTCCAGCATAGACCCTGACTCCTTGCAAGGCTGCAGAACGAGCAGGCTTGTCTACGCGGCCGGTGTCCTCGCGGCGGTCCGGCAGGGAGGCTGGGATGTGCGGCGGAGCTCCAGTTCCCTGTCCCTGCAGGGGTCAGGTAGACTCTGGATGGGCTGTCAAAACAGTCCCTGAGTGTCCAGCTTGTGTCTCAGACCACGGTGTTGGCACCAGAAGGTCCTTGTGTGGGGGATGACTGGTCCTCACCTGTCCTGGCCCTTGGGGGTTGCTGCAACAAAGCACCATAAACCAGGCGGCTTGTGGGAAAAGATGCTTATTTCCCAGGGTCTGGAGGCTGGAAGCCCAAGTTCCTGCTGCCGGGACCTGGGTCTGGCGAGGGCCTGACTCTGAGACGGCAGTCTTCCTGCTGCGCCCTTGTGTGCTGGCTGCTGGTTTCTGTCATGTAACAAGGGCACGAATCGTGACCATGAGGGCCTCATCCTCATGACCTCCTCACCCCCGTGCCCTGCCTCCCAGGACTGTACCCCACCCTGGGGACACGGGCTTCACCCTTCTCCTCCCTTTTTCCCGGATGAGACGCCTGTGTTTTGGGGAAGATTCCTCCATTGAGCTGGTGGTTCTTGACCTCAGATTTGAGGCTCCCCATTGCTGCTGGGGTCACCTTTGTGCTAAGGACGGAGCTCAAATTGAGAATGAGCACACAATCAGGCTGGCGGTGTTTCTGCTGCCCTTGAAAGTTCTGTGAGGAGAAGTCTGTGTGGTGAGATGTTGGCGGACTCGCCCAGGCCGACACTGTAATGAATATGCCTTGACTTTGACTTATTCCTTATTTTAAAACATGCCTTTATTATAGAGCTGAAAAGTGCTCATTATAGAGGGTTTGGAAAACATTGAAATACACAGAGAAGAAACTTAGAAATAAATCAACCAGAACATAGTTGCCCAGAGACAATTCTTGTTAATTTTTTTTGATGTATTTCTTACGGAAGTTATGTCTTCCCAAGACTGCTATGTAAAGACACAGGGATCACATCCCAGGCCTACTCCTGCCTGAAAATAGGACAGGTGGTTCCTAATTAATAGCTTTTCTCATCTTGTTAGTAATGAATTTTAGCCGCATTTGTGTGTGTGGATTGTGTGTCTCTTACATTCTTCCGTTTTTGTGTTAAATTACTGATGCATGAATTCCTTTCTCTCTTCCATCATCTCCCGCTTGAGACAGAAAGACGGCGGCATGCCATATGCCTGTGGGCCGGCAGGCTGCGATCTGAACGAGAGGGCGGGCTGGTGGCTGCTGGGGAGATGTGGGCCCCGGGCAGAGCTGGGCCAGGGATAGGTGAGGTTCCGGCCACTCTGCTCTGGGCACAGGAGCAGCCCACCTGGCACGTCGGCTCTGAGGCCCCTTGCCAGCTCCCTCCTCATGGTCCCCCGAGATTCTCAGAGCCAGGCCTCTGGGGGGCTGGTCTCGGGCTACGTGGGTGTGTGTCCGGCTGCGATGGCCTTGCCCACAGGCCTGATGGACCAGACAGCCCAACGAGGCAGAGGACACGCAGCCTTCCTCTCCGGGGGCAGAGCCTCATGGACTGGCCAGGATCATCGGTGCGTCCACGTCTGCTCGACTTAGGGAAACACAGAGGACGGCGGGTTGTGGGGGCCGCAGTCGGCGCCCTTCCCGAGGGAGGACCTGCACCCCAGCTCGGGGCCCCTGGAGGCCAACTCACATGGACCGTGGGAGGTATTGGACAAACACTCTCCTGTCCACGACCACAGCTGCCCGAGAGGTGGCCCCATGAGGCCTGGGGCCAGGCTCCCGGTGAAACAGCCAACCACCCCCAATTCTACTCAAACCTACCTGATTCCCCCGACCTGCGAGTGGGGCCTGCAGGTTCTCTGAGCCCCGGTCTGGGGAGGGGGCAGCTGGCCCGTGGCCCTCCCAGAGCCGGTGTCCCTGCAGGTGACAGGCCCTGTCCTGGAGGAGCCAGGAGGGCGGGGGCTGGTGCTCTGTCTGGGGATGGGATCCACTGCTCTCCCCTCTAGGAGCCCGCCTTGGAGGTGACGGGCAGACGGCATGGCTGTGGGTTACCAGGAGTGAGAGAGCTGCCCAGGCTCCCATGCCCAGCCAACGCCTGGCACTTGTGTTTTCACAGAAGCAACAGACAACCAGATAGGGACTATTTTCAGCTCTGTGAGCCAGGGGTTCCCTGTCTGAATTCTTGGCCACTGCAGCCCCAAAGCAGCCAGGAAGATAGATGAATGGTGTGGCTGAGGCCAATACAACTTTATTCCCCCAACAGCAGCAGCAGCTGGGCGCAGTTTACTCACCCTGCTCTGAAGCTGTGCACCAGTCTGCATGGCCAGGCCATGCTGTGTAACAAACAGGCCCCATCCCAGTGCAGCCCTGGCAGTTCTCTGGGCAGCCCCTGCTCTGGGAGGGGCTCTGTCCACCCGAGGGCCTGGGGAAGGGGGCCGGAGGAGCAGCTTGGTGTCAGCATCGGGAGCTCCCGGTCCAGGGGGACCCGCCGAGTGTGGGTGGACGGGAGTGAGGCCTCTCTGAAAGCAGCCTCGAGGGGGCTGGGCGTGATGCCACTGTTTTCAGCTTCAGCTCCACATGTGGGTGTGTGCCGTGACCACCCAGGGAGAGAGGGTGACCCTGTACTGCCCCAAGTGTGAGCAGCTGCCTCTCGGTGTCCCGGGACGTGTCCATGCAGCACGGCCCCTGGGTGACCATTTCCCTGGACGGCTCCTCGGCCAGGGATGGCATCATCCATGCGTACAGCAGGACTTCCATGACAACAGGGTCCAGCCCGGAATGGCCGGCAGGCCTCGGGCTGCATGAAGGACGTGCCGACTACGGGAGTCTGAGTCTGCGTTAGCGTCGTGTTCTGAAGACATGGGTGCTTCCCCCACGTGGCTTGTGAAATGCACATTTAATTACATTGAGAACAGCTCCTGTTTATAGACGGCGCGTGATCTATTTGCTTACATCTTGTTTGGCTCCTGCACAGAATTGTCAGTGTGTCCCTCAGGAACCACGGAAGAGCATCCCTGTCAGAGGAGTTATTAACGCGTCGTGCACAGAAGCCTCCCCGGGAACAACGCGGATGAGCCTGCAGTTATGAATGCGTTGTCCACAGAAGCCTCCCTGGGAATGACGTGGGATGAGCCTGCGTGGGGCTGGGCGCTGCTGTCAGGGGGCCTGGCGCTGGTCCGGGGGCACGCTCCCACCTGGTCCCGCCCGCGTCCACATGGTTTCCCGATGCCCAGCGGCTCGCTGCCCTCTTCTGCACATCCTGCCCTGAGTGGGCTTGTCTCTCACAGCGGCTTTCACAGAATTGGCCGCTGTCGTGGACGAGGAGTCGGTTCTGTGGTTACATGCTGTGTTGCCTGGCAGGAAGGCGGGTCTGAGCACACGCCCACCATGCAGGTGGGGTCAGGGCAGGGGAGGCGTGGCAGACGCGCAGTTGCAGACCCCAGCTGGCGATGGGGGTATGCTGCCTGGTGCTTGATGCTTCTTGTCTGTGGCACAGAAATTTCTGCACCGTTCTGAAGGTTCCTCTCTGAGGCCCGTTCAAGATGCCAGCAGGGGTGGTGGCTGAGAGCATTTCTGACCTAAAGACAAATACCCTGAAGTGTTGACAGCTGGGGCCAGGCTGCTGAGGCAGCTTAAGAAATTAAAATGTGTTTACATTTTATGAGTTTTAACAAGGCTGCCCTTGTGGCCTCTGGAGACCAGTTCACTTACCACTTCCCAGGGTCCTCAGACAAGCAGCTCTGGCTGTCTTCCCATGAACACCCGTCCACTGCGGGGATAGCCAAGTGGTACCTCTGGCCCATGGCCAAGCATCCAACCCAGCCGGTGGTGAGAGTCACCCTCTTGGGAATGAAGGTGAGGTCCCGCAGGTACAGAGAAACAGAACCGACAGACTCCCTGCAGGGCCTAGCTGCAGCAGGGAGCGAGGCTGTGGGTCCCGGGACCAGCGGTTGGCCGGTGGGGACCCAGGTATGCACGTAGGCTGTCCAGGCTGAGTACCAGGGCAGGTGGCGACGCGTCCCCGCTCAGGACAGGCAGGTGGCGAGCAGGCTCCCTTCCTTTCTGCTCAGGCCTGCGGGGGACAGATGAGGCCTGCACCCTGGGGGGGGGACAGTCTTCCTCAAGGTGGCTACCGACTCATATGTGATCTTGTCCAGGAACCACCCCAGACACGGCCAGGCGTCCCGTGTGCCTGCGGCCTGTCCTGACACACAGCCCTTCCTGCACCGACTCTGTGTCCGCCTGCAGAATGCCCAGCGCTGCCGTGGACACACTGCGGCTTCTAGGATGTGGGATGCAGGATTCAAAGCACGGCCCCATGGACCCAGAACACACCCCGCTGACCCAGAGGCCTCAATCTACGATCTACGGGCCCCCAGGAAGCTGCAGAGCAGCTGCGCTGGGCTGGAGTCAGGGAGCCCCAGGGCCCGGAAGGACGAGGGCCCCACGGCACTCTTCATCTTCCTGGGTGAGCTAAGGAAGGCGGCCTTCATCCTCACGTCTTCCCCCAACGTTTGCCGAAATACGCAGCGGCACGGCGCGGGGCTGGCCAGAGGGCAGGTCGGGCCTGGTCTCAGGCGCCCGCCGTCCGCTCAAAGTTATGACAACAGTTCACCAAGAGGGCGGGGCTGACGTCCATCCTTCTGGAGGTGGCAGCACTGGACACGTGGGTCAGCCCTGGGCGCGACCCCTGATCCACCTTCAACCCCCCTTTCCCTGGAATAAGAGGAAAGAACCCTCTGGAATAAGAGGAAAGGACGGCTTGTCCTCAGACGCCCAACCCCCTGCCCTGCCCCAAACCCTGCTTTTCCTCTGGGACTGGGGTCCCTGTGGGTTGAGTCTCTTGGCTTCTTGGTTCTGAGCTTCTTCTCCCTCTCGCCCCTGCTAAGCCCTGTGCTTGTGGGGGTCTTGACGCTGCCTGGGGGTCTGCAGCTCAGCCAGCGAAGAGTCCGGTCAGTGGCCACGGTCCAGCCAGAGCCACGCGGGCAGAGACGGGGCCTGCCCACCGCCTGGCTGCGGGAGGGGTCTCCCTGGCAGGCCACGCTGCTGCCTGCGGGCCGTGTGTCCCAGGGGCCGCAAGGCGCTGCAGGCCCCGAGGAACTCATTTATTTGAACACAGTTGTGTGATCAAGTATTTAAATGGCTGTAGCATTCTTCATGTTTTATTTTTTCCTCTTGGAGCTTATGACAGATATCTTGGATTTCATGAAATATATATTTTAAACGTCTTTACCCACCAAAAGGCAATTCCCTCGCATGTTAATTAGATTGGAGAGATGAAATTGGAGGCACAAAAGCGTATTTATAATGTGCTTTATTAATCATCGGCTGTTTCCAAGAAAATAATCACGTTGGACAAATGATAATATTTTGCTCTTATAACTGCGTCTCTGCGTTTATTCAAAACTCTCAGGGCTTCCCATTTGCCTTCAATTAATTCTTCGAAAGACTGGTCGGTTTCCCTTTTTGGGGGTGTTTTTGCTGCTTTCGCTTCTGGGAAAGCTGCGAGAGCCCTGCCTGCAGCAGCTAGGACGCCTGACGCCTCCTGTCGCCTCTGGTCTAGGGAGCCCAGGGGGAGCTGGACATCCTGATGGATTTGTGCACCCCCGTCCACACCACGGCCCTGGGCATCCGCCCGGCTCTCACCGAGGGACGCCCTCTCTGGCCCTGGAGTCCCTGTCACCTCCGTCACCCTCAGGCCTCAGGGCAAACGTGGGCTCCGCCAGGAGCCGCGCCCTGGCAAGCATACGGGCCCCGCTTGCTCACTGCCGCCCTGGGAGTGGCCCCCTCATCACACGTGGAGACGCTGATCCTCCTCCTCTGTCCAGGAGAGAGCGGGCTCTGGTCACCTGGCAGGACGCGGAGGCAGGGGTGCCCGGGGCTGCCGGGCCGTCTTTCCTCCCCTCCCCATGAGTCCCTCCTGCCCTGAAAGGACGAGCGGTGTGCAGCCTGGGGTCACAGGCCGAGCGGCAGCTCCGTGGGGGACCCGCCTGGGAGCCTCGGCCCTTGGCTGGCTCCTGGGAGCCTCCGGGCAGCTCTGCTCGCTGACACAATCCAGACAGGCCTCCAGAGCAGCAGGCGGACTCCCAGCCTCGCCCATCCCCTGTGTGCCCAGGGACCGACCACGGCTGTCCAGACAGGCCTCCAGAGCAGCAGGCGGACTCCCAGCCTCGCCCATCCCCTGTGTGCCCAGGGACCGACCACGGCTGTCCAGACAGGCCTCCAGAGCAGCAGGCGGACTCCCAGCCTCGCCCATCCCCTGTGTGCCCAGGGACCGACCACGGCTGTCCAGACAGGCCTCCAGAGCAGCAGGCGGACTCCCAGCCTCGCCCATCCCCTGTGTGCCCAGGGACCGACCACGGCTGTCCAGACAGGCCTCCAGAGCAGCAGGCGGACTCCCAGCCTCGCCCATCCCCTGTGTGCCCAGGGACCGACCACGGCTGTCCAGACAGGCCTCCAGAGCAGCAGGCGGACTCCCAGCCTCGCCCATCCCCTGTGTGCCCAGGGACCGACCACGGCTGTCCAGACAGGCCTCCAGAGCAGCAGGCGGACTCCCAGCCTCGCCCATCCCCTGTGTGCCCAGGGACCGACCACGGCTGTCCAGACAGGCCTCCAGAGCAGCAGGCGGACTCCCAGCCTCGCCCATCCCCTGTGTGCCCAGGGACCGACCACGGCTGTCCAGACAGGCCTCCAGAGCAGCAGGCGGACTCCCAGCCTCGCCCATCCCCTGTGTGCCCAGGGACCGACCACGGCTGTCCAGACAGGCCTCCAGAGCAGCAGGCGGACTCCCAGCCTCGCCCATCCCCTGTGTGCCCAGGGACCGACCACGGCTGTCCAGACAGGCCTCCAGAGCAGCAGGCGGACTCCCAGCCTCGCCCATCCCCTGTGTGCCCAGGGACCGACCACGGCTGTCCAGACAGGCCTCCAGAGCAGCAGGCGGACTCCCAGCCTCGCCCATCCCCTGTGTGCCCAGGGACCGACCACGGCTGTCCAGACAGGCCTCCAGAGCAGCAGGCGGACTCCCAGCCTCGCCCATCCCCTGTGTGCCCAGGGACCGACCACGGCTGTCCAGACAGGCCTCCAGAGCAGCAGGCGGACTCCCAGCCTCGCCCATCCCCTGTGTGCCCAGGGACCGACCACGGCTGTCCAGACAGGCCTCCAGAGCAGCAGGCGGACTCCCAGCCTCGCCCATCCCCTGTGTGCCCAGGGACCGACCACGGCTGTCCAGACAGGCCTCCAGAGCAGCAGGCGGACTCCCAGCCTCGCCCATCCCCTGTGTGCCCAGGGACCGACCACGGCTGTCCAGACAGGCCTCCAGAGCAGCAGGCGGACTCCCAGCCTCGCCCATCCCCTGTGTGCCCAGGGACCGACCACGGCTGTCCAGACAGGCCTCCAGAGCAGCAGGCGGACTCCCAGCCTCGCCCATCCCCTGTGTGCCCAGGGACCAACCACGGCTGTCCAGACAGGCCTCCAGAGCAGCAGGCGGACTCCCAGCCTCGCCCATCCCCTGTGTGCCCAGGGACCAACCACGGCTGTCCAGACAGGCCTCCAGAGCAGCAGGCGGACTCCCAGCCTCGCCCATCCCCTGTGTGCCCAGGGACCAACCACGGCTGTCCAGACAGGCCTCCAGAGCAGCAGGCGGACTCCCAGCCTCGCCCATCCCCTGTGTGCCCAGGGACCAACCACGGCTGTCCAGACAGGCCTCCAGAGCAGCAGGCGGACTCCCAGCCTCGCCCATCCCCTGTGTGCCCAGGGACCAACCACGGCTGTCCAGACAGGCCTCCAGAGCAGCAGGCGGACTCCCAGCCTCGCCCATCCCCTGTGTGCCCAGGGACCAACCACGGCTGTCCAGACAGGCCTCCAGAGCAGCAGGCGGACTCCCAGCCTCGCCCATCCCCTGTGTGCCCAGGGACCAACCACGGCTGTCCAGACAGGCCTCCAGAGCAGCAGGCGGACTCCCAGCCTCGCCCATCCCCTGTGTGCCCAGGGACCAACCACGGCTGTCCAGACAGGCCTCCAGAGCAGCAGGCGGACTCCCAGCCTCGCCCATCCCCTGTGTGCCCAGGGACCAACCACGGCTGTCCAGACAGGCCTCCAGAGCAGCAGGCGGACTCCCAGCCTCGCCCATCCCCTGTGTGCCCAGGGACCAACCACGGCTGTCCAGACAGGCCTCCAGAGCAGCAGGCGGACTCCCAGCCTCGCCCATCCCCTGTGTGCCCAGGGACCAACCACGGCTGTCCAGACAGGCCTCCAGAGCAGCAGGCGGACTCCCAGCCTCGCCCATCCCCTGTGTGCCCAGGGACCGACCACGGCTGTCCAGACAGGCCTCCAAGCAGCAGGCGGACTCCCAGCCTCGCCCCACTGCCTGCCCTGGGCGGGCCGCCGGCATCTCCACCTGGGCCCTTCCTGCCCGGCTTCCTGCCCTGACTGCGGAGCCCGGCCGCCCAGCCCCACCCCCCTACAGGCTCCCGCTGGGCCTCCAGAGGGAGACCCCGCGGCCCCACTGCGCCTGCTCCTCCAGCTTGTACCCTCTCCTCTAGATCCCGGGGAAGCCGACTCTGCTGAACCGTAGTTATGCTCCTCGTGTTTACATCAGCCAGTATGCAGACTGCACACAGCAACATAAACACAACACAGCATCTCCCGCTCACGAGGAAGCAGCGTTCATAATTACAGCGCTTCAGGGTGATTGCATGCTAATCACCGAATAAACAGGGAGCAATAACATGGTTCGCTGTGCACTCTGAAATGGAAATCCGCATCGCTTGGGTCTGGGAAACCCACCGCCCACCTAGCACACAGTGCCCCCGGGACTCAGGGCCAGACTCGCATCTCCCCTGCTCTGAAGGCTGCCAGGTCGACGTCCCCTTGCTTGGCTGTGCCGAGTCCATGGGGGATAAAAATGGGAGCTTCCCACTGAAAGATTCCTGGAAACAGGCCCAGGGGCTGCGAGGAGAGCGGAGGCTCCCGGTGCTGAGTGACTCCTGCAGAGCATCCTTGGGGCAGTGGAGCCGGAGGTCTGGACCAGGGGACGCAGGCCCTGGGGCATGGAGTCCGGCGGCTTGCACGCGTACTTCTTGGAAAGCTCCTGCCTTGTAGGTTTAAGGTCTGTCTAGTCAAAGCTTTTCTTTTTCCATTAGTCATGCACCAATGTGAGAGCTGGGCTGAGGTCTTGAAGGCTGAGCACCAAAGAATCAATGCTTTTGAACTGTGGTTTTGGAGAAGACTCTTGAGAGTCCTTTGGACTGCAAGGAGATCCAACCAGTCCATCCTAAAGGAGATCAGTCTTGAATATTCATTGGAAGGACTGATGTTAAAGCTGAAACTTCAATACTCTGGCCACCTGATGGGAAAGTTGATTCATTGGAAAAGGCCCTGACGCTGGGAAAGACAGAAGGCAGGAGAAGGGGACGACAGAGGATGAGATGGTTGGATGGCATCACCGACTCGATGGACATGAGTTTGAGCAAATTCTGGGAGACAGTGAAGGACAGGGCAGCCTGTGTGCTGCGGTCCACGGGGTCACAGAGTCGGACGCGACTGAGCGGCTGAACAGCTGAAAACAGACGAGCTCGGCGCTGGCTTCACCGTCCAGGCTGTGCTTCTGCTGATGCTCCCATTTCTCTTTCCTCTTAGTTTACCAGAACCACTTGTCTTTTTTTGCTACTTGTAACTTCAGCAGTCCTGTTGCTTCTGTATTTGTTATCTTCAGTTAAAAACGCACTTGTGTTCACGAAGGCACCGAGAGCTGTGCTTCGAGGGTCGCCTCTGCTGAAGATGCTTCGCAGGGCTTGATAACACACAAAACACAAGCACATCACAAAACATGCCGCAGACACAGGATAAACGTCTCAGGGGCCGCAGGACTGACACCCCTGCAGGGGTGAGGGGGCAGACCCCCACTGCCGGGATCCAGAGGCCGCTGGAGCATCGCCACGTCCGTGGGGCCTGAACTTGACGCGGCGTCTCCCCCACTTCCCTCCGTCTGCCTGCCCGGGGCAGCTGCTGTGTGTGTACCTGGGCTCTGACACCAGCTCTGCCAGGGATCCTGACCTCGAGGGACCCAGCAACCCCAGACCCCCGGGTGGGAGGCGGTAGGAGAGCCAGGAAGACAAGGCTCCCCAGTCTCAGTTCAGACGACCGCACAGAGCAGAGGGAGAGAGACGCGCCGACGGAAAACAGTGACGCCAGACTCAGACAGCCCAAGCGACGGAGCCGCCAGGGAAGGGCTTTGAAATCCCTCTCTCTGTCCGCGGGTAGAGACGAGCAGGAACAGGCTAGGAACACTGAAAACTAAGCTGCTGTCCTGGAAATACGGAACCCACCGCTTCGATGGAAGGGACACGCCCAGTGGCCCACCCAGCGAGGGGACCTTTCAGGAGTCCGCCCCAGAACAGAGCCAAGAGGTCACAACAGGATCAGCTTCACTTCAGCCAATAGAGAAACAGAAAGCGCTCACTATTCGATGCTAGAGATGTATCCACAGCAAACACAGAGCAGCAAGACGCCTCTGCTGAAACAAGGCTCTTCCTTCACTCGTGTTTTCTTTAGGCCCAGGAAAAGTCTCAGGAAGGAGGTGACCCTGAGCTGAGGCTCTGAGTGGGTCGGACTGGGACACGGGCACCTGAGGACAGTGGCCTGGATGAGGGGCTGTGTCGTCCATTCCGGGCGCCAAGCTTGACATTTGCGTTTTATTTGCTGGGTGACTGAACGTTCCGGTCACGTGGTGGGGGCTGGGTTTAACAGGCTGGCGATCCCACCCCCTGGGTTGGTTGAGCTGTAACGGATGTGCGCTGCTGTGTAAGTTCCAGGTGCAGGATACATACCGCAAGAGGCTGAGGGCAGAGGGCTGGCTGAGGCCTCCACCTCTGCGCTCAGAGACAGCTTTCTGTGCGTCGTGAGAACGCCTGAGATTTACTTCCTCGGCAGCTCCCGAGCGTGTAGAGCACTTTTCTTAGCTGTTGTCCCTGTGCTGGCCGTCAGGTCCCCAGAATTTGGCCCTGAAGCTCGTTAGAGTCTGCTCAGCTGCCCTTCCTCTGCCTCCCGCCGAGCCCACGACCTGGCCCCGGGTGAGCGGACGAGTCACGCACACGCCCGCACGCACGGTGCTGGCCCCGCGGCCACCCGGCATCACGGGCCCCACGGCCTCGTGCTGATGAGCCCCGGGTCCACGGAGCGCTTTCTACGGCGGTGACCCCAGTGGGTTCATGCACTGATGGAGCTACCCTGCAGGCAGCCCTGGTCACAGACCAGAGCCGGGATCTGAGGAGCAGCGTGCGGTGCGTGGCCTGCAGATGGGGCGACGGGGGGTCTGTCATGTCCACGTGCAGCTGTCTGGGGGAGAAACCCCCTCCCAATCAGCTGTCACCTGGGAGCTTGAAGAGCCACCAGTCGGGAGCCACCGGGAGCCGCGGGCAGGCCATCCTGCTCTGCCCCCTGAGGACAGGCCATGCGCGCTGGGCCTCCTGCCCGCCCGCCCTCGACCCCCCAGCGCCCAGGGCTGCCTCTCTCCCTCATCCTGGCCCCAGAGGGGGGC
>SJXQ01007133.1:344241-366649 GCA_006408695.1 Aepyceros melampus | reverse complement strand
TTATGTTACTTTAAATTAGTCTTATAATTATCAGAAATATGAATTAATTTTTGTTCTCTAGTTTAAAAATCAAAATATTCCTTTAAATTTTACTTTCAGTAAACTTAACTTTATAAATAGAAAATCCAGTCAAAATTGTATTAATTCTCAAGTTTTTAATGCTTTTATTCATATGTATATTAGAAATATTAAATAGAAACTGTACATCATAGCAAAGTGATTACAATATACAATATGGCTGGAAATTTTCTGCAATACAAAAGATTTTCATGATAGTATTATACAACATTCCAAAAAAATTCATGGTTGCTAGTTGAACAATGAAGATACAGTTGATTTTAAGTAAAAATTTCTGATATTTAGAGAATTTTTCCTTTAAAGCATTCCTAACGGTTGTAATTTCTCATTTATTTATGTGCTAATTGATTAATTTATGCCTTTGTCTCTAAATTGGAAATGCCATCAGAGCAAGAACCATGTTTGCTTTTGTTAATTGCAGTGAAGTTTATTTAAATAAAAACAATGATAATAATAATAAATATATCATTTCCTTAGATTAACTCAGCCAGAAATGCAGCTACGAAAAAGAACTTTCTTGGGTTTCCTAATGCTTGTCTTACTCATACCATCTTAGTGAGACCACTTTCTTATCCTGTGTAAATACTGCTGCCTCAGATATAGACAAAACAATTGAGTTGAAAGCTAAAGTCAAGCTATTTTGAGAAATCAAACCTAAGCACACTTACCATTTTTCAGGCTGTCATATCCCATTGAGTGACGGATTTCTTTCAGGGTAGACCCTTGGGCTCCAAGTTCCAACATTCCCATTGCAAGGGTGACACTCAATGGAGAGAAGAGAATATTTTCATCCTCCCCAGTAGCTCGAAGATGGTTATACATATTCACTGACAACTCAGCAACGGTTTCATCAGTGAAAGTGGTCCCTAAAGCCAAACTTTGCAGAACCAGCAAAGAGAAGAGTCCAAGAAAAGCCATGCTGGAATAATCTCAAGCCTGGAGAAAATAATTTACATATCATTATTACCTCAGAGAAATGGAACCATAAAATAATAAAAATAATTTCTTGGAAAAGCTGTAAAGCGAACCAAAAGTTTTTAAACACATGCAGTGTTATTGTCTTTATAACAAAAGCTCATTAAGGGATTTGTTGAAAGATCCTATTAATCAATTAATAGTCAAATGAGCAAGTAATGATGCTGAGTTCTGAGGATACTCCCAGGAACAAGATAGCCCTGTCCCACCTTCATGAGGTTAAGTATATGTAGATACATATTTAACAATGTGTGGTGCAGCTAATTTTCACCACCTCATCATATATGAGGCTTCTTTGGTTGCTCAGATGGTAAAGAATCTGCCTGCAATGCAAGAGACCCAAGAGATTTGATCTCAGGGTTGGGAAGACCCCCTGGACAAGGAAATGGCAACCCACTTCAGTATTGCTGCCTGGAGAATTCCATGGACAGAGGAGCCTGGCTGGCTACAATCCATGGGGTCGCAGAGTCAGACATGACTGAGTGACTACCACTTTCATCATATATATTTTGGTCATGACTTTGAAACAGTTTATTCTAGCTAACACTAAACTATATAGGCCCAGGGCAACCCAAGTGAAAACCAAAAAATATTTACAGGGTTTAGATCAGTTACTGATGTTAGGCATTTTCAAATGCCCCTTTACCCATTTACTACAGTTTGATGGCACAGACAGTAAAAAAAAAATCTGCCTGCACTGCAGCAGACCTGGGTTCAGTCCCTGGATTGGGAAGATCCCTTGGAGATGGGAATGGCTTCCCATTCCAGTATTCTTGCCTGGAGAATTCCCATGGACAGAGAACCCTGGCAGGCTACTGGGGTTACTACTCCCCCTGGCACTCCAGAGGGTCACAAAGAATCAGACACAACTGGGCAACTCACATTTTCACATGAAATTAATGCACTAACTCTAGTTGGGTTACCAACTAGAGGGGAGATATCAGACATACACCAGCCAGGAGCCCCAGTTTACTCAGCCCAAGCTGCTGAACCATAGGAAGTGGTAACCCTGAGAAAAAGCAGATTTGGCCGATCCTGTGTGGTTTTCCTTAGACATCAGTTCCTAGGAGGCTGCTGTCCTAGGTGCCTGTCTCTCTGCAGGGAGGAGCCCTGCTCCAGCAATACTATCGTTTCATACTCAGGCTTATAGGACTGTTTCAGCTTACACCAGTAAACTAGTGATTCTATTTAAATAACCATTCAAAATATCAAGCTCATCTGGCCTTTGAACCATTTTCTCTTGTGAAGAGAAAGCAGCGTCAGCGCCCAGATATCTTAGAATGATATTCCTACCTCTTGGCAACTAGTGTTCCACATGCCCTATCTCCCCAGAAAGAGCCTGTCTGGCACACACTGGAAACAGGATTCCCTCTCTCCCCGTATTCTGACACTTTTGTCACTGTAGGCATCTGGAAGCTAAACTACCTATTCAAACAATTAAGTAGCTTCCTTGTTCTTGATATTTTTAAAAAAACAAATTATCATTAAAACAATAAGTAAAGTGGTAGTGAGCAAACACATTTGGAAAATTGTATTTAAATTAGTATGATGCAAAACAGTCCTCATTACTCAGTTAACAGAGTGAATACACATTTAATCTAAGAGCAGCATGCCTCTGACAGGTTTTTGAGTCAGAATGCCTTAACCAGTCCTGTAATATTTCTGACCAATTTCAGAGAACTTTGCCTAGTCATTCTGCAAATCCTTCATATTTTAGGGTTAAGTTTCAGGTATCAGTTTTTTGTCTAAGTTTCAAATTCCCCCACCCCCGCACCCATCTCCCCACACACTTCGTGTGTGTGTGTGTGTGTGTGCGCGCGCACGTGCTTAGTCGTGTCTGACTCTTTGTGACCCCAAGGACTATAGCCTGCCAGGCTCCTCTGTCCATGGAATTCTGCAGGCAAGAATATTGGGTTGCCATGCCCTCCTCCAGGGGATCTCCCAACTCACGGATCAGAACCTGGGTATCCCACATTGCAGGTGGATTCTTTACTGTCTGAGCCACCAGGGAACTCATGAACACTGGAGTGGGTAGCCTATCCCTTCTCCAGAGGATCGTCCCAACTCAGGAACTGAACCAGAGTCTTCTGCATTGCAGACAGATTCTTTACAAGCTGAGCTACCAGGGAAGCCCACACATTTTGCAGTAAGGTTTGAGTAATTTATGATTGTTTAGGAAGATAACGTTTAGCCCGTATGTAAATATGAACTCTCACAACCATGCAGTGAGGAGGCCGAGAATGGCTACCGGTGGGAAGTGAAGCGCATGGTTGCAGAACAGAGCCTGCCGTGAAAACAGCATCCAGACAGAAGCCAGATGCCAGGGCACACGTGCCCTGTTGGTCCACAGACTTCAGCCATCATAGAGGCTGATGTGGCATTCTCTTTTCCTCTGTCCCCTCCAGGGAAAATCAAAGTAGAAGATATGAGTTTTCTCTCTAGTTTCAGATGGAACAAATTTAGCACGTACTCTCTTAAGCTGAAAGAGAACTTAAAACATATCTAGTACTTATTAGTGAAGACGTAATGGTATTTAGGGAAAGTCTGAAATTCAAATGGGGTTCAAAAGCTAATGCTCTTCATCATGACACTGTACTACTATCTGATGTGCCATCTTCACTCTACCCAGCAGAGACATGTTGTTTTCATTTAATGTTATCAGTACAAGATCAAGAAATTAAAGTCACTATATGATAGTAGTATCTGTCATTCAATAACTCAACTATTGGGATATGACTGTGTTTAACATGGAAAAGAAATGCAAAAAAGCAAAATGGCAGTCTGGGGAGGTCTTACAAATAGCTGTGAAAAGAAGAGAAGCAAAAAGCAAAGGAGAAAAGAAAAGATATAAGCATCTGAATGCAGAGTTCCAAAGAATAGCAAGGAGAGATAAGAAAGCCTTCCTCAGCGATCAAGGCAAAGAAATAGAGGGGAACAATAGAATGGGAAAGACTAGAGATCTCTTCAAGAAAATTAGAGACACCAAGGGAACATGTCATGCAAAGATGGGCTCAATAAAGGACAGAAATGGTATGACCTAACAGAAGCAAAAGATATTAAGAAGAGGTGGCAAGAATACACAAAAGAACTGTACAAAAAAAATCTTCACGACCCAGAATATCATAATGGTGTGATCACTCACGCAGAGCCAGATATCCTGAAATGTGAAGTCAAGTGGGCCTTAGAAAGCATCACTATGAACAAAGCTAGTGGAGGTGATGGAATTCCAGTGGAGCTATTTCAAATCCTGAAAGATGATGCTGTGAAAGTGCTGCACTCAATATGCCAGCAAATGTGGACTACTCAGCAGTGGCCACAGGACTGGAAAAGGTCAGTTTTCATTCCAATCCCAAAGAAAGGCAATGCCAAAGATTGCTCAAACTACTGCACAATTGCACTCATCTCACATGCTAGTAGAGTAATGCTCAAAATTCTCCAAGCCAGCCTTCAGCAATACGTGAACCGTGAACTTCCAGATGTTCAAGCTGGTTTTAGAAAAGGCAGAGGAACCAGAGATCAAATTGCCAACATCCGCTGGATCATGGAAAAAGCAAGAGAGTTCCAGAAAAACATCTATTTCTGCTTTATTGACTATGCCAAAGCCTTCGACTGTGTGGATCACAATAGACTGTGGAAAATTCTGAGAGAGATGGGAATACCAGACCACCTGACCTGCCTCTTGAGAAACCTATATGCAGGTCAGGAAGCAACAGTTAGAACTGGACATGGAACAACAGACTGGTTCCAAATAGGAAAAGGAGTACATCAAGGCTGTATACTGTCACCCTGCTTATTTAACTTATATGCAGAGTACATCATGAGAAACGCTGGACTGGAAGAAACACAAGCTGGAATCAAGATTTCCGGGAGAAATATCAATAACCTCAGATATGCAGATGACACCACCCTTATGGCAGAAAGTGAAGAGAAACTAAAAAAGCCTCTTGATGAAAGTGAAAAGGGAGAGTGAAAAAGTTGGTTTAAAGCTCAACATTCAGAAAACGAAGATCATGGCATCCAGTCCCATCACTTCATGGGAAATAGATGGGGAAATAGTGGAAACAGTGTCAGATTTTATTTTGAGGGCATCCAAAATCACTGCAGATGGTGACTGCAGCCATGAAATTTAAAGACGCTCACTCCTTGGAAGGAAAGTTATGACCAACCTAGATAGCATATTCAAAAGCAGAGACATTATTTTGCCAACAAAGGTCCATCTAGTCAAGGCTATGGTTTTTCCAGTGGTCATGTATGGATGTGAGAGTTGGACTGTGAAGAAAGCTGAGCTCCAAAGAATTGATGCTTTTGAATTGTGGTATTGGAGAAGATTCTTGAGAGATCCTTGGACTGTGAGGAGATCCAACCAGTTCATTCTGAAGGAGGTCAACCCTGGGATTTCTTTGGAAGGAATGATGCTGAACCTGAAGCTCCAGTACTTTGGCCACTTCATGCGAAGAGTTGACTCATTGGAAAAGACTCTGATGCTGGGAGGGATTGGGGGCAGGAGGAGAAGGGGACGACCAAGGATGAGATGGCTGGATGGCGTCACTGACTCCATGGGTGTGGGACCGGGTCAACTCCGGGAGTTGGTGATGGACAGGGAGGCCTGGCGTACTGCGATTCATGGGGTTGCAGAGAGTCGGACATGACTGAGCGACTGAACTGACTGAATATATGTGTGTATGTGTGTTGGTTGCTCAGTCATCTCCCTATTCTTTGTGACCCCACAGACTGTAGCCCACCAGGCTCCTCTCTCCATGGAATTCTCCAGGCAAGAATACTGGAGCGGATAGACATTCCCTTCTCCAGGACTAATATATGTACCGTGAGATAATAATAATAGCTGACATATGACATATGGCTTATGACAAGTCACGTGCATTCTGTGTCTTGGCTTCCTCATTCATTACATGAAGATATCAATCCCTACTGTGCACACTTATTAAAGAAAGGAGACAGTGTGTATGTTTGAAGCACTCATTTTATGCTAAAAGTTATACTAGTAAAGGACAGTAGAAAATTATTAGAAAATATGTTTCCTAGGCTTATATAATTGCTAAGTCAAGCAAGAGATTGTAGAGACAAAATGAGCATTTTATCATTAGTGCTGGCCCACTGAATGCAGCACCATTACCCAGTCATTCAGCCAAGACTGATAGAGGTATCAGGAAGATACCAAAATTTATAAGGACTGGCTCTTGTCTTCAAGGAACTCACATCATTCTGCAACACTGCATGATCTATTACAGTGCTTCTCATCTTTTTAAGAAAAGAGGTACTTTTAAGAATCAGGTGAAGGGAACATCATCTCCTCAACAGATGCATGCATGGGGAACAGGACATTATATTTACTGGCCAGGGTATTTGCTGGCCTCACATTAGGAATCCCTGATCTACATCAGATGGTCCACTGCAGAAAGAAGTGTTCGATGGACCCACAGCTCTGCAACATTGCCTTACTGGGGGAAAGAAATGTCCAAACCTATCATGTCCCTTCAAGCTTCTAGAGGATTCCTGGAAAGAACAGCCATATGTTTGTGAGACAGGGCTCTTCCCAGGGAAGCGAGCAGCAGGACACTGATTTACATGTTCTGCTAGAAAATTAGAAATTCTAATAAATTAGAAACTCTCTAGCAGAAGCAAGTGATATCAGGAAACTCCTTAATAAAGACTTAATGAACAGTCTTCGGAAACAGACATCTGATCTATACTTAAGTGATTTTTCCTTCTTTTGAAGGCAAGATCATGTGCAAGCAAAAGGAACTCTGCTAGCCTGATCCAGCTATTGTGATCCCACCTACTCTACCCTTGTTCCCAGGCCCCCTTCACCTCTGCTGCTTCTGACTCCTCCTAAGTGTTTTTTTTTTTTTTTTTTTCCCAGAGGAGAGGGGAAGATTTCCTTTCCTCTTCTATCAAGCAGGTATACTCTCTGGATCTGTTCCTGACCTTCTCCCATGTAATGCTATTCTTGTTCCTGCTGGTGAATGTCTCAAAACAAAAAAGTACTTTAACTATTGTTTCTATTCATATTATTCCCAAATAAGTAAAATTCTAACTCTGGCTTTATTTTTATCTTCATTTCTAATGTGTATTGCAAATCATTCTTGGGATATTTAGTCTTGGACTCTTGCCAGCATTTCAAATTCAAGGTGGCTCAAATAGGAATCTTTGTCTTATCAGTCAAACCCACCCTTTTACATTTCCTTAAAATGTCAATGTCAAAGTCTTTGACACTTCCCCATCTCTTTTTCCCTTATGTTCAAGGAATGGTCAACACTTACTCCATACTGCATCCCTGACACTTCTCCTAGCCATCATCCCATGATCATTCCCCTGACCATGGTGGCAGTTCTTCCTTTTAATGCATTCCTAAGGACTCCACCAAGAACCCTCAGCCATTCTCTGAATTCCAGGCTACGGTCCTCCTCACTCCAGCAACTGCATATCCTCCCGATGGACTGTCTTGATGTACTGTTACGAACAGGTATTCCTATATTTATAAAACCCTGGGATCACCCTTATGCCTGGAGACTAAACCTCCAAATCTTTCGTCTTGAATATAACTCACTGCTGTGCTATGCCAGCATTTCCTTCTATGCATTACTCTCCTTCCTGGATCCTGCATTTCTAGTGAGAATCCCTTTTGCAATACATATCCCAGAATTCCCCTCTCCTGTTTCTGGCTTATGTAGTTTTCTTTCTGCAACAACTCAACCTGGTTCCATTTGTTCAAATCCTAACCACTTATCAGGGTTCCTAACCACTTCCTTTTCTTTTATGAATACCCTCCTAGTTCTTCAGTTAAAACATCTATTTCCCCTTTCTCTGAGATCTTGGCACATTTTATCTCTACCTCTCCAACAGCATGTACCACTGCTTCCTTCTATTACAGACAATTCTGTACCTGTGTTCTCTCTTCTCCAAGGCTTTTTGAAGGCACAATAGAAGTACTTTCATCTTCTATATCTTAGGATAATCAGAATAAGCACCTAGTGCATCCCACATATTAGGTGCCCAAGAAATGTCTGCGAATGAATACAGCATGAGGCCTAAAGGTCCACACAGCTGCATCAGAAGGAGCAGCAAGAGTAGCTGCTGCTTCCACATTCTTGTGGCTAGTTTAATCTGAGCCCACAGTTACTAGCTCATTTCCATTTTTTACTCCCTTTGATAAAGTGTTTCCTTATTGAGTCTGAGACTGTCTTTCCAGCCTGACAGAGTGGCACTGTAACCAATGCTGTCGTAATGTGATGGCTGGACACGGGGTGCATTAACAAACAAGTATACCACCTTGAAAAATTGCAAAAGGTGATACCCAAATGTTACTGTATTAACATTTGTCTACAAAATGCCAGGGTCCCACCATTAATCGTAACAATCCATGCATTCTAAAATGTATTACCCTCACACGGAACATCACTTTGTAGATCATTTTCAAGCTACTGAATAAAATACTTTTCTTCGTAAAAACAAGGGGCTAAAGTACCAGACTAATAGTGGACTGGGTTGTGGTGCTAGGAAAGGCAAAGGCAGCTGAGCTGTGGATAAACTATGTTAATTCTTGCATTTCTCCTCTTATTGCTATTTGTTGGGTAGGTTGTGGACACATGTATGAATATCTTGCTTCAGAAAACACTTCACTGAAACAGGTTAGAGAACTAAATAATTTTATAATAGAGGTATGAGGAATCACAGAACCCAAAGCTAGAACAACAACAAAAAAAAGATAGTATCTTATTTCTAGAGAGGTTATTAATATATGTAATGTTTCTTTTTTGGTAAGCCAATTATTTGAAATTTTTAAAAAGTGGTTTCATATTCTGAGTTGAGAAAGTAAGGGAGATGTTCTTTAGAAGGTGAGATAAATAGCTAAAGAAGGTCCTTTCTCCAGAAAGAAACAGCCATAGGACTTAACTAGGGAGAAATGTCTACTGCAAAAAATACCTGAAATTATCATAATACGTTTTTGTTAACCAGCTATATCCTAGTACAAAATAAAAAGTTTTTTTTTTTTTTTTTTTTTTTAAAGAACATTGTCTTGAAGCCCTCTGGCCTATTAACTCTCAGATTTTTGCATGTACATTTTTAAAATTGGGAACTAAATTTAGGTTTGCTAAATTTTTACTTTACCAGGTACATATATTGGGATGGGGGCAAAAAAATTCACAACAATAATGCCTCTTACGATCACATAAAAGAGCAAACATTTCCAAATGAAAATAAGACAGTCACTTATAGTATGTATACTTAAATTCATGAAGGTTTTTTTTTTCCCCCATGAGAAGGTATTGAGTGGTTGGAAACCACTACTCTTAATTTTGGTTAGTTCTAGCTCACTTGATGAAATTTGGAACAAGAAAGTGGATGTTTCTAGATCTGTGTTTCCTGATTAAGAGAAAGGTTTAACCTAGATCTGCAGAAATGAAACTGGGAAATTTTTCAAAGAATTTGTCGCATTAAAAAAAAAAAAGAGTCATTACTTGTGAAACAATATATATTTAAGCAGCCCATAATTTAGCAAGCTTCATCAACTGTAACATGCATGGTGTTCCTTCTTATCCACAATTTTAACTTTTCTGAAATTGGAATGATTCTTTTAAACAATGTTCAATGAAAGCAGCTGGTCCTCAGACAGAGAGGCAAGTTGCCATTACCTGTATAAGCATCATAGCTTGGAAAATGTGAACTTTAGGCTATTTGTTTACCCTTGCTCTCTAAGTTGACTTATTTCGACTGATGTTGGCTCCCATAATTAATTCTTGCTTCAAGCTGGATCCAGAATTGCCCTCAAAAAGACTATAGTATGATGGCAGTACTAGAAAGAAAGAGGACCACATATACGGAAAAGAATAAAATGGAGAATGTAAACTACTGTAAGTGATGCAAGCATTCATTACTGGAGAAATGAACTAACCCATTTTCTTGTAAAACAACAACCAAGTTTTTTTTTTTTTTTTTACAGAGCACACAACAATAGAAGACACATACAAAGAGTTAATTTATGCTTGTAGATGAATCTTTTATCCCTGGGATATATACAAGGAACTGTTTGTTGGATGTCAAGCAGTACAATTAAAGGCAGAAGAATTCACCACATTTCTCAGGATAAATCATAGTGTTTTCAAAGCAACAAAGATGAATTACCTATGCATGCTTTGTGAAGGACTAGGACTACTGGAGTGAAGTCGCTCATCGTGTTTGACTGTTTGCAATCCTATGAACTGTAATCTGCCAGGCTCCTCTGTTCATGAGATTTTCCAGGCAAGAGACTGGAGTGGGTTGCCATTTCCTTCTCTAGAGGACCTTTCTAACACAGGGATAGTACCTGGGTCTCCTGCACTACAGGAAGACTCTTTACATTCTGAGCGACCAGAGAAGCCTAAGGACTACTGCTCAGGTACTAAGCTGTCAAAATCATCCTGATAACTTTCAAAAATAGCTATATAATTATGTGGAGTGTAGGGTTATGGGGATGGACTAATCAAATCATCAAACAGAAATGTAGAGAACACATCACTATTCTTTGAAATGTCTTAAGATTACATTTCAATCACAAAAGCACTAAAAGTTTTTGATCAGAAAATGCATTATGTAAAGTATCATGTCATATGCAAGATAAATAATGGCCCAGTGTTAATTCAGAAGGATGACAAGAAGCCTTAGATTTAAACTCTGGTTATTAAGGGAATAATATGCTATGGAATGAATAAATATATTCCATTGTGTTATTTTTAAAAAGACATGTACACCTTTGTCCTTTTTAAATATCCCTTCTAAAAACAGGTGGTATTAAATTGAGATGTGTATTAAAACCAAGAGGTCAGAAGCAAGGAAATAAGAGAAACAAAGAGGTTTAATTTTGTAACTGCAACATCTATGAAATTATGATATCAATGATTTCATCTTTTCATCTTTTTCTTTCTTTTGCTTCTCCCTTCAGCTATTCAGCCCACTGGGACCCTTTTCGATAGTTTCTTAGATTTTTCTGTAAGATGTTTATGTTCTTTTTCCTGTTCTGTTAAATCAAGGGAAAAAAAAAAAAAAGAAAGTGCATCAAATATCTCTCCAACAAGGAGGAAATGGCCAGAAAAATCAAATGACCAGAGCTAGGGAGAGAGAAAACCTAAAGAGATTTAATTTACCATAAAAAATTATAAAAGGTTTGAAAGCAGACTAGGATGTTTACTGGGTGTCTTCAGTGAAAAATTATGCATTACCTAGAACATACCCTTCCAAATTATCTAACTATGAGTTTGGACCATTCATTGTCTTTGAACAATTTTACAACTCTCTAAATTACAGAGAATTGATAGTGATGTAAATGATTCTTATCTATAAAAATGCACAGTGTACATGGATGGTTAGAATGCAATTAATTGCTTATTGTCCTGTGGTAGTTACCAGTTTTGCATCTATTAAGCAAATACATTTCAGTAGTCTATATGCAGGTCAGGAAGCAAGAGTTAGAAGTGGACACGGAACAACAGACTGGTTCCAAATAAGAAAAGGAGTACCTCAAGGCTGTATATTGTCACCCTGCTTATTTAACTTCTATGCAGAGTACACCATGAGAAATGCTGGGCTGGAAGAAGCATAAGCTGGAATGAAGACTGCCAGGAGAAATATCAATAACCTCAGATATGCAGATGACACCACCCTTATGGCAGAAAGTGAAGAGAAACTAAAAAGCCTCTTGATGAAAGTGAAAGTGGAGAGTGAAAAAGTTGGCTTAAAGCTCAACATTCAGAAAACGAAGATCATGGCATCCGGTCCCATCACTTCATGGGAAATAGATGGGAAACAGTGGAAACTGTGTCAGACTTTATTTTTTTGGGCTCCAAAATCACTGCAGATGGTGACTACAGCCATGAAATTAAAAGACGCTTACTCCTTGGAAGAAGTTATGACTAACCAAGATAGCATATTCAAAAGCAGAGACATTACTTTGCCAACAAATACCCATCTAATCAAGGCTATGGTTCTTCCAGTGGTCATGTATGGATGTGAGAGTTGGACTATGGAGAAAGCTGAGCACTGAAGAATTGATGCTTTTGAACTGTGTGTTGAAGACTCTTGAGAGTCCCTTGGACTGCAAGGAGATCCAACCGGTCCATTCTGAAGATCAGCCCTGTGATTTCTTTGGAGGGAATGATGCTAAAGCTCAAACTCCAGTACTTTGGCCACCTCATGCGAAGAGTTGACTCATTGGAAAAGACTCTGATGCTGGGAGGGATTGGGGGCAGGAGGAGAAGGGGACGACAGAGGATGAGATGGTTGGATGGCATCACCGACTTGATGGACATGAGTCTGAGTGAACTCCGGGAGTTGGTGATGGACAGGGAGGCCTGGTGTGCTGCAATTCATGGGGTCGCAAAGAGTCAGATACGACTGAGCGACTGAACTGAACTGAGTCCTGATAGACTTATGTATTCATTTGCTTCCTGGATTCTCTCATGAATTGTTTGTAACATGTTACTGGATCTCTTACTAACTAATGAGCTAGATAAAATCTTTGACATTTGTTCATATTTGTATGAAAATAAAGATTATAATCTATTTAAAAGGTAATTTTTCTTTATTTTTTTAAATCTTTAAAGTTAGAATTTTTTCTTCTAAAAAATGTTTATTTTCATAGGATACCCCAATAAGCAAAATAGGAAGGAACTGCGATATTAGCCTTTACTTAATCACTGATTATTCCTTAATTATTGGTTGAATTAGTATTGTACCAGTGGTATCCCAAAGTGATTTCATAGAACTCTGTGGTTTGGAATTACTGATTATATAGCAGCCAGCACTGAGTTGCTCTCCTATAGTTTTAAGTTCTTGAGTATTTTGCATGCTTCCCAGATGAAGGTTAGGCCTGGAAAAGACAATGAAGGTCTGGTCATTTAGGGATTAACTAGTTCGGGTAATGCTGAGAAATAATTAAAGGTACCAAAACTTCCCAGAATTTATAAAGTGCTTTGATATATATTAATATAATTAATATATAATCCTCAGGCTAATTGGAATGAAGATGAACAGTGACTGAGAAGACTGGCTTTCTCTGGCAGCACATAAGTCTTCCAAGGAGATTTTGGGTTTTCTCAGTAATCTTCCTGGGCCACAATATCATCTATCTAGTAAGAAGCAGGGGCCATAAACTTTCAAGAATATTTCACAGCAAAGATAACCTCTTGGGAAATTGTTTTGACTCAGTGAATAAATTCTGAATAAATAAATCTCTGGCCAAAACTTTTCCTACTTTCAGTTCAGTTCGGTTCAGTTGAGTCACTCAGTCGTGTCCAACTCTTTGAGACCCCATGAATCGCAGCACACCAGGCCTCCCTGTCCATCACCAACTCCCAGAGTTCACTCAGACTCACGACCATTGAGTCCGTGATGCCATCCAGCCATCTCATCCTCTGTTGTCCCCTTCTCCTCCTGCCCCCAATCCCTCCCAGCATCAGAGTCTTTTCCAATGAGCCAACTCTTAACATGAAGTGGCCAAAGTACTGGAGTTTCAGCTTTAGCATCATTCCCTCCAAAGAAATCCCAGGGTTGATCTCCTTCAGAATGGACTGGTTGGATCTCCTTGCAGTCCAAAGGACTCGCAAGAGTCTTCTCCAACACCACAGCTCAAAAACATCAATTCTTCGGCGCTCAGCCTTCTTCACAGTCCAACTCTCACATCCATACATGACCACTATAAAAAGCATAGCCTTGACTAGACGGACCTTTGTTGGAAAAGTAGTGTCTCTGCTTTTGAATATGCTATCTAGGTTGGTCATAACTTTTCTTCTAAGGAGTAAGCGTCTTTAAATTTCATGGCTGCAGTCACCATCTGCAGTGATTTTGGACCCCCAAAAATAAAGTCTGACACTTAGCATCATCATTTAAAATACAGTCAAATTGCTTTTATTTATTGTATCCAAAAGGATTTTTAGAAAACCTAAAAATCTTGGGTGTGTTCGGGTGTTATGATATTTCAGCTTTTAAACCTTAAGCATTAAATGGTCACCTCCAGAAGTCTACACATTGTCCTCTATATTCCAAAGCATTTCAGTAGTCAGTGAGTACTGCACAGAATATATCACTCAATTTGTAAATATTTGCTGTGCATCTGCTATGTGCTTACCATTTTTCTGGGTACAGGGTTTCAATACAGTCTCAACCCTAATGGAGGTTGGAGTTTAGTAGTTAGCTGTACTTAATAAGATTTAGCTAGAATGTCATTGATGGGGTAACACTGAAGTAACTAGGAAGCTGATTTTAGTTTAGTAAAAGAAAATGATAGAAATATGAGGATGGAGAGTGCTGCTTCAGAAAGTGTTGAGTTCTCTTATCTGTGTGTAGCTGTTCTGCCAGGAATATTTTAAACTACTGATGTTGTGGAGCAAATTCAAGTTTTAGCGAAGAGAATAAATTAAAATACATTTGTGTCACAATTCTCATAATGAGAATTAAAATAGCTATGGTTTCTCCTTTTTTATAGATGGAGGAAGAGTGCTCAGAGTAGTTAAATAACTTGTTTAAAGTCACACAACTGTTAGATGGTGAAATCCAGCTCAGATAAAGCCAGACTACCCTTTTTTCTTAAACTATACTGTGTTGTCCTTAAGGGATTTTTAAAGTATGCCATCAAAATAATGTATGTAGGGGGGTATCCTTCCAAATTAACTGAGAACTCTTAAGAGGCATATGACTGTACAGCAAATATCTTTTTTGTACCGTTCGTCTGTATATTCTTGCCACCTCTTCTTAATATGTTTTGCTTCTGTTAGGTCTGTATCATTTCTGTCCTTTATCAAGCCCATTTTTGCATGACATGTTCCCTTGTTATCTCTAATTTTCTTGAAGAGATCTCTAGTCTTTCCCATTTTGTTGTTTACGCCCTAGGAAATCTCTAAAATTAAAAGCCAAAATATTGTTTACTCTGTATTCTTCAAAAAGTTAGGAAAATGTGGTCCAAAAGAACTCTTGGCAATGATAAAAATATTACCTATGTTTCCTTGTCCAAGAAGATAGCCATTTGACACTTGTAATTATTGAGTTCTTGTAATGTCGTTAGTGCAACTGAGGAATAAGAATTTTAATTTTATTTTAGTTTATTTAAATAGTTACATGTAGCTAGTAGTTACTGAAGGACAAGGAAGCCTGGCGTGCTGCATTCCATGGGGATGTAAAAAGACAGACATATTTGAGCAATTGAACAACAACAACAAGCGGTTACTATATTTGAAAGTGTAGAGCTAGAAGTAGGCGAATCCCATTTACTCTTCATAACCTGACCATGATACAAGTGCTTGAAACAAAAACAGAAAAATCAGCAGGGACCTCACAAAACATGTTTCTTTAAAAATATACTCCCTTTCTTCAGATCTTAACTCATAAGGAGGCTTCATTTGGAATTTAAAAACGTTTGGTTAATGCTAGTGATTACTGAGGAAAACAAAGTAAATAATAGCAAAAACTGGTGAGTTGGCAGGTGCTTAGTCCTCCTAGAAATATGATTTGGGCTTTCCATAAAATGGTAATGAATAATTCTGTTTGGCACAATTGAGAGAGACTTTGTACTTGCCAACAAACAACTTCCTCTGGAATACTGTCAGGAAAGCTAAACAAGTGACACGCAAGCCCCACAGCAAAATTCAGTGAATTGTTCAGAGAGATAGGTTAAAAAGTCATCATCAATCATGGTCACGCGTGGCCCAAGGCCATTTTGGAACTAAGCCAGACATTAATGGTCTTAGCTTACCCATTAATGTTTTAAGAAATCCTGTGCTAGCTCTCACTCTCTTCCCTAGCCTGAAGGTTTAGCTGTTTACAAGACTATAGAACATTTCTGCCAGAAACACTTTGCCCAGACAGTCATGTTATAGATGAGGAAACAAAGTCATTCGTACTGATCATCTTGTACACAAACAATATTTATTGAGCTACTGTAGACACTTAAAGAAAAAGTCAAAACTTCCAATGTGAATACTGAATTTCATTCACTCATTCAATAAATACCTGTCCTTGACAGATACAAGTCACACCCTACATTAGTTACTAGGGATGTAGATGAGAACAGAGAGACACAAGAGAGGCCTTTGTGGTTATTTTCCTTCTTGTGTTAGTTCTACATTGTTTAAAGAAATATTCAGCTTTTTTCAGATTTCAGTTTTTTTCTATTTTCAATTAAAAATATTAGATTTTCTATTTTTTCAATATTAAAATATTGCTTGTGTAATAAAGCTTTTAAAAGTTGAATATGTCTCTAGAAATCTAAAGAATACCCAGGTGTAAGGTTGCCTCTCAATTATTTGCCAGTGGAAGGAGTAGAAGGAGCAGTAACCTCATCGTGTGATCATTTACTAACAGTTAAGTACACACTGAAAGGCTCAGAAATGAGTTAAAATACTCAGAAGTTTTACAGTGTGCCAACCTAAAAAAAAAAAAAAAAAAATTTCCAGAAAGATTTTCAGAACATACAAATCCAGTTTTAAACTTGTCTTGATAATGTACAATCAGAAGTGTAAATACAATTTTGTAAAGTGATGAAATAGGAAAAGGAGTATGTCAAGGCTGTATATTGTCACCCTGCTTATTTAACTTATATGCAGAGTACATCATGAGAAACGCTGGACTGGAAGAAACACAAGCTGGAATCAAGATTGCCAGGAGAAATATCAATGACCTAGATATGCAGATGACACCACCCTTATGGCAGAAAGTGAACAGGAGCTAAAAAGCCTCTTGATGAAAGTGAAAGGGGAGAGTGAAAAAGTTGGCTTAAAGCTCAACATTCAGAAAACGAAGATCATGGCATCTGGTCCCATCACTTCATGGCAAATAGACGGGGAAACAATGGCAACAGTGTCAGACTTTATTTTTCTGGGCTCTAAAATCACTGCAGATGGTGACTGCAGCCATGAAATTAAAAGACGCTTACTGCTTGGAAGAAATGTTATGACCAACCTAACTAGACTGCATATTAAAAAGTAGAGACATTACTTTGCCGACTAAGGTCCATCTAGTCAAGGCTATGGTTTTGCCAGTGGTCATGTATGGATGTGAGAGTTGGACTCTAAAGAAAGCTGAACGCAGAAGAATTGATGCCTTTGAACTGTGGTGTTGGAGAAGACTCTTGAGAGTCCCTTGGACTGCAAGGATATCCAACCAGTCCATTCTAAAAGAGATCAGTCCTGGGTATTCATTGGAAGGACTGATGTGGAAGCTGAAACTCCAATACTTTGGCCATCTGATGCAAAGAATTGACTCATTGGAAAAGACCTTGATGCTAGGAAAGATTGAGGGCAGGAGGAGAAGGGGATGACAGAGGATGAGATGGTTGGATGGCATCACCGACTCAATGGACATGGGTTTGGGTGGACCCCGGGAGTTGGTGATGGACAGTGAAGCCTGGCTTGCTGCGGTTCATGGAGTCGCAAAGAGTCAGACACAACTGAGCGACTGAACTGAACTGATCTTCCAACAGAGAACAGTAGTGGTTAGGGCTCTTGATCAGACACGCAGAAGAATCTCAGATATTCAGTATATTGCATGTTTTTAAAATTATTTTTGGGTTATAATTACAGTGTTTCCAACTCCCCTTTCTCCCTTCCTTCTTTCTGTCCTTCATTCCCTCCTTCCTCTCTTTTCTTTCTTCTTTTTTTGATTCTCTGATTCTCCCCATGATAATGGAGCCCTACAGCTATTGTAATTTGCTCCCTAGCTTTACCCTCTAACCTTATTTTAAGAGATCATAGGTAAGGTTTGGGACATCTAAACTATCCTGAGGCAAAATGCATAGGTTCTCTTTGCCTCAGGATCTGTTAAGGTCATACAAGTCTACTTCTTTATCCTGGTTAATAATTATAATATTCCCAAGATCAGCTTGCCCTTTTAGTAATATGGTTTAGGCTCATGGAATTCTGACACCAAAGTGAATAAGGCAAGATGTTAATATATTAGATCAAGTCTTGTGAAATTGCCATTTTTATAAGTGAAAGTGGTTAGGTATCAGCAACTTCATATGCTTCCAGCTTCACTTTACTGAGCATATATTGTGTCTCAGGCCAAATATTAAAACATTATCAGATTGTTTTGTTACTTAGCATTTCATACAGTTGTTTCACTGTTTTGAGAGGTCACAATATCTCATATTTTTAATAGGCATCCTAGTTAAGAAATCTGGGAAAAAGTTATTATGATTTCCTCTTAGATTCTTTTCTCTTAATCTTTTGCTGGAAATGCTAGAAACTGGAAATGCTAGAACTCTCCAACCAATACAAAACACCAACCTAAATCAGGTGGCTCTTTCTTTAGAAGAAAAAACACAAAATCCTTGTGGCTCACACCCTCTGTACCCTGAGGAAATTGTTATATGCCTTACTTTTTTTTTTAAAACATCAGTTGTACAAAATACTTTTTTTATTTTTTAAATTTTTATTGGAGTATAGTTGACTTATCATGTTGTGTTACTTTCTGCTGTACAACAAAGTGAATCAGCTATACAGACCTATAAGGGAAAACATTCTAAATAAGGGCAGATACATACATTACTTTTTAAATGGTCTTTTGTTGGACTACAGACAGTGGGGAAAGTGAAAGCGAGAAAGAACATGTAAAAAATTTTCACTGCTATGTTGTTTAATACACTTAAAACTTAAAATATAAAATTTTCCTGATATTGACTAATGTATTAATGCTATTTGAAAATATCCACCTGATAACTCTATTTTAAACCTGCCACACACCATAACAGGGGATTTCTAAAAGTACTTTGGTTTCCCCTTCCTGTTCATCACTGTGGATGACTGAAAAAGCAACTTGTAATTTTTCTTGCTGAGTGTGGGCAAATAAGTGAAACCTGTATGCAGATATATGGGCTATATGAAAGTATCCTGGTTTCACTTCCTGTAATTTTCAGAATAATATTTACAATATAGTAACAGCTTTAGGAAGTGTGTAGAAAGATGAATCAAGGAAATCAGCCAATGAAATGTTGCAAAGGCAAAAAAATAAAGATAAAAATAGAGACGTGTAGGGTACTTCTCCACAAGGCAGAGTTAAATCATTCCAAATGGTAACCAATGTGTCTTATTTTCAGAGATCTGTAGAGATGTATCAATAGATTTAATTCTTTTCTTTTGAATGTCTTCCAAGTTTAATAGTCTTCAGTGACAGGAAATGGTCCTTAGCATGGTCCTTACATAGCAGCTTAAGGCTTTCCCCATCACTGCACAGTTAGATGGAGGGATTTATCTCATGGTTCTCATACCGTGAGAACCAGCACTGACTGGCACCCTGTGATGGTGCAGCTGTCTTCCTCTGGGTTAACAACTGAAGGATCTAGAAGAGTCTGGAGAAATGAAGGCAAGGATATTGGCTTTTCATTTTGTTACTTTGTGTGCGGGCTGCCTCTTACACATCTTAAGATTGATAAAATGTAAAAGCTAGTTATATCAGAGAAATTTCAGAGAATATTTTTATGACTCCAAGGTCATATTTTTATGACTCCAAGGTCAGAGTCTATCTTGCAGATGAGATGTCTATAAGTAAACTGGAATAAAATGAAATAGCTCTCTCAACTTAGCTTTTTAAAAATTCAGATAATTGGCCTTGCAGAGAATGACTGAATAGTGGGCAACCTGAGCCTCATAGATTTTACCCTGTAACAGAGCTATAGAACTATAATTTTAAATATACAGTTTTATAGGCCCAAGGAGAAAAACAATGAAAGGCAGAGCTCAAGTCAAGAGAGAGAAGTGGGTGAGAGTCCACCCAAATAGAATGGGAAACATTGCCTGCTTTCTCATTTCTAGGATTGCTTGAGAGTTTACATATGGTTGGTGGGAGCCTGAAGAGGAGGGCATTGCTAATAAAATTCAAGAACACGATTAGGGATATCTCAGCTTCAAAATAAAAAGGAGAAATGTTCCCATAAAATATATCCTTTGACCTCAGTTTTCTCCCCAGGGACTAATTAATTCATGGAATTCTAGAGCTAAAAAATAACACAATGGAGCAGGCATCTGGGCATAATGTAAATTACTGCTCATTCTCATAACAAGTTGGAAGTTAAGTGAAGGTAATCCTGTTTTGTAGAATAAGAAACTGAAACCTAGTAAGTTTAAGATATTTTTACAACATTGATAAGTTTACTAAGAAAGAGAAAAGGCAGCTGAACTTTTGCCTGAGGGCTTCAAACCCCTTGCTAGTTTTATTGTGCCATGCCAACCGTGTTCGGCAGGAATTCCCTCAACAACACTGACTCTGTGTTAATTCTGTGTGCCAAAAAATGCTACAACAGGCTTTAAACATAAACCATCTTAATTTGGATCTTAACCTGTTATATAATACATTATAATACTTAAATTTTTAAAGTAAAAATCATTAAATAGGTAAAACATTCACAGAGTACAAATTCAAAGCTATATGAAAAGGCATATAATGAAGATTCTCTTTTCCACACTCTCCTGTCCCTCAGTCAGCCAATTTCTCTTGGTGAATCAATGTTATCTTCCAGAAATATCTTATGCATATTCAGTATATATATGTCCCCTTTTCTTATAGAAATAATAGCATAATATCCATACTGGTTTGTAACATCATTTTTTCATTTAGCAATATATCTTGGAAAATATTTCTTATCCTTACATAAGGAAGTCCCTCATTTTAATTTTTTTAACAATGTCACAGTATTTCACTGCATAGGCAAGCCATAATTTACATAATTAGTCTCCTACCAATGGGAATTTAGATTATTGCAATCTTTTGCTATTCAAATAATGAGACAATGAGTAATTTCAGAAATATATAATTTCACAGGTGTGCAATTACCTCTGTAGGATAAATTCCTAGAAGTTAAACTGCTATGTCAAAAGACACAAATACTCGCAATTTTGATAAATGGTGCCAAGTTGCTCTCCTTAGAGGTTATATCATTATTAAAAAACCTTAGGAATACACTCAGAAAGAAATAAGGAAGATATATACAAGAAAAATGGAAATGTCACTGAGAAATAGATTTTAAAAAACACAGAATACTTCATCTCCTATGTAGTATTCTTCCTAAAATAAGGACAGATGAACATGTTAAACAACACCAACAGGGTATAATCAACAAGATCCAGATGGCAGGAAACTCCGCAGGACAAGTGATTGTTTCAACAAATAAAATGTAAAAATAAAGGGCCAATGAGATGCAGGGAGGCAGATGGTTTAAAAAGATTTCAGAGACATATCAACAAATTGTAAATTTTGGACTTTATCTTCATGCTGGTTGAGGCAAACAAGCTGTAAAAATCATTTATGGCATCATGAGACAATTGAGGGGAAAGACTAGGATAAATGGAAATTGATATCTTATTCTTAAATTCAATATCATAAAGCTCTAAGTTCTTCCTATATTACTCTGTACATTTAATGCAATTTCAATAAAAATAACAACTTTAAAAAATTAAACAAGTTAATTTCAAGTTTATGTAGAAAAAAATTAGAAAGCAGGAATAGCAAGAAAAGCTCTGGGGATAAAATAGTGATCAGATACTAAAATGCACTTAAAAGCTATGATAATACTCTGTGGAAGAAGGTGAGGGTGGGATAATTTGAGAGAATAGTATTGAAACATATATATTACCATATATAAAACAGGTGACCAGTGCAAGTTTGACACATGAAGCAGGGCACTCAAAGCCAGTGCTCTGGGATAACCCAGAGGAATGGGGTGGGGAGGAGGTGGGAGGGGGGTTTAGAATGGGGGAACACATGTACACCTGTGGCTGATTCATGCCGATGTATGGCAAAACCACCACAATGTTGTAAAGTAATCAGCCTCCAATTAAAATAATTTTTTTAAAAGCTACAATAATTAGAATGGTGAGAAATATAATTTGGTATATGATAAAATTTAACACGTCAAATCAGTGGGGTAACAGAGATTATTCAGTAAGTGATAACTGGTGTTAGAAAGAGGTGAAGATAAATTTCCAGGTATTAAAAATAAAGAATATGAGTAGTTTGTATTTTAAATGAAAATAAGTTTCAGATAGATCACTTTAAAAGTGAAAACTGAAACTTGAAATTTTCAGGGAGAAAGTACAGGAATTTTAAATAATACATTCATAAGTAAAGATATATGTATCAGTTCAGTTCAGTTCAGTTCAGTCGCTCAGTCCTGTCCGACTCTTTGCGACCCCATGAATTGCAGTACGCCAGGTCTCCCTGTCCAACACCAACTCTCGGAGTTCACTCAGACTCACGTCCACTGAGTCCGTGATGCCATCCAGCCATCTCATCCTCGGTCGTCCCCTTCTCCTCCTGCCCCCAATCCCTCCCAGCATCAGGCTCTTTTCCAATGAGTCAACTCTTTGCATAAGGTGCC
>SJXQ01007133.1:269326-343293 GCA_006408695.1 Aepyceros melampus | reverse complement strand
AAGCATCTGAATGCAGAGTTCCAAAGAATAGCAAGGAGAGATAAAGCCTTCTTCAGCGATCAATGCAAAGAAATAGAGGAAAAGAACAGAAGGGGAAAGACTAGAGATCTCTTCAAGAAAATGAGAGATACCAAGGGAACATTTCATGCAAAGATGGGCTCGATAAAGGACAGAAATGGTCTGGACCTAACAGAAGCAGAAGATATTAAGAAGAGGTGGCAAAAATACACGGAAGAACTGTACAAAGATATATGTATATAAATACATAAATATGTGTATATATAGTTCATATATATGTATATACATATATATTGATATTATATACATAGGTTACAGATATTTATATTGTACTATCTTTATGTATATATACTATACACACATGTATTATACACACAGTGTTGAATGGAGAAGGCCTAAGTGTGACAAAGACCCAGGAGCCATTAAAGATTAATAAACTTTACTATATACATACAGATTAAAATTCTGCACAGCAGAAATCATATGGGTAAAGTAAAATAGAAGGGATAAACTGAAAAATCAGTTTAAATCTTAAAGATAAGGGATAAGTTCTCTACTCAACTAAGACCTCTGTCAATCAATAAATCCAACAGAAATCCTGCAGAAAGATAGGCAAAGGACAGACATCAAAAGATTTTAATAGCTCTTAAACATGAATGAACTTTTCTACAATTATTAATTATAGTAAAATTACACTGAGGTACCATTACTTACTTATTGGACTGATAAAAGTAATATTATGGCCTAAACTATGCAGATATAACACAATGGCCTTAAAGTCTAGGACCACTGACTACAGGTACATTTCTTATGAGGATCAGGGTATTAACGTAGTGCCCAGTTTTAGATATTCATGGTGATGCCCTTGAATCATCTCAAAAACATTATCTTATTCTGCTCAGTAGATTCTGGAGGAATATAAATAACAAATAGACAAACTACTGTAAGTCATCTGACACAAAATACTGGGATATTTACCAGGATAAATTTCAATTGTCTTTTTCTAGACATACAGAAAAACAAATTTTTCCTTGGACACAGCTATCTATGATATTCAGTTCAATTCAGTTCAGTTCAGTTGCTCAGTCGTGTCTAACTCTTTGCAACCCCATGAATTGCAGCACGCCAGGCCCCCCTGTCCATCACCAACTCTCGGATCACCCAAACTCACAGGTTAAAAGACAAATAATAGGGAGTTCTCTGATGGCCTAATGGTTAGGATTCTGGGCTTTCATTGCCATAGTCCTGGTTCAGTTCCTGGTCAAGGAACTGAGATCCCACAAGTTGCGCAGAGAGGCCAAAAAGAGAGACAAATAATAGTCATTGGTGTACTTTTAACTCACAAGTCAGATTTTCCACCTTTTGGTTTTAACTCACAAGTCAGATTTTCCACCTTCAATCATTCTGAATTGAGTAATATCTAACACCTTCTGATTATTTACAAAGGAATAATTTTGTGGGTTTATGACCTTATTGTAGAACATGGCCACATGTCATACATCAAAATTACTTGCCTAGCATAATTATGTTAACAGAGTGAAATGATGTTCAAATTTGAATCTCCGTGGCTCAATCATGGCAGCAGTCAGCACCATCTGTTGATTGCTTTCCTTAGTGTCTGTGGCAGAAAGGCTCTCTTGAGGTCAATTTTCTTTTCGGTTGTGGCTCTCTTTGCTAGTCCGTACTTCTTAGCCACATAAATGGATGACATTTTAAAACTCTTTGTATTTTTTGCAATAAAGCTACGAGGCAACCAAAGATGTTCTCAGGGGGGTGAGTTATTTTAAGATTGAGACCCTACTAGCATTAGATAGCATGTGGGTAGCCTCTAAGGATCATTAATATCATTAATATGAGGCAAAGTCCTGGAATAAATGGCTTCTAGGAGAGCATAATTTATTCAGAATGACATGACTTTAAAATGTTTTTATTACCTATTATTAAAAAGAAAGATGATAAAACTCTTTCTCTAAATCAGCACTTCTCAGTATGTGGTCTGCATCAGAATTTCCTCAGAGACGGTGAAAATGCAGGTTGGAGGCCATATTACCAATCTCTTGAGTCATTCTAGACATATACCCCTTACCCCCTCAGCTGTATTTTTTATGAGATATTTCAGGATGCAATCAAGTGTGAAAATCAAGTTGGGAAGATGAACTAGCATATGCCTCTCACTAAAACTGAGCTTTTAGGCAGTGGTGGTGAGAGAGTAACATTGTTACGTTTCTTTCTAGATTATTGAACATACCTAGGTATTAAACATACCTACCTCTTTTGTAGACTGCAAGCTCCACGAGGGCAGGAATCACCTCTGTCTCACTCAGGATTGTCTGGGGTCTTAGTCCATTGCTTGACCTAGACTGCCTTCAACATTCACTGAGTGAATGATTTAAGTATATTATGCCCACTTACAGGTGAGCAAACTGAGGCTTGGAAAAGGTAGATAGCCCAAAGCCACTCAGTGGGTGAGCAGAATGTCCTTCCAGGCTGGCTCCAAACCCAGACCCTTTCCTTGTCATGTGACGTTCAATTTGGTGGAGAGGGGATCTGTATCAGCTTTGCCTGTTAAACAATCAAATCCTCAAGAAGCCCAATTAATGAGGTTATTTAGAAAACAAAAATAAGTTTTATAGCGCTTTAGAATGTGTTAAAAAAAAATCAACACAGCACAAGGGGATAAGAAGTGAGGGGATGTGAAGAACTATTTCAATTTTAAATAAAATGATGGAGAGTTTTCACTAAACAGGTGATTTTTTTGAACAAAGTCTTAGAGGAAGAAGCAAGCCACTGACTCCTGGGGTCAGAGGCTAGGGACCACCAAGAGCAAATGCCTGAGGAGTGGGTCTGTTTAGTCCAAAGATCTACAACAAGCCAATACAGATGGAACAGAGAGAGTGGGGAGGATGGGGTGAAACCTGATCAGAATGAGTTACAGAAGAACCAGAAGAGATGATTCAGAAACAGTACAGACAACACTTTGGAAGAACAGAGAAGAGAAGTGGTTAGTCAAGAGAGAGTTTCTTTTGTTTGCTTAAGGTAGGAGGAAACACAGGATGCTCCAGGGGAAGAGGGGGAAATTGATGATTCAGGAGAGAAGGGCATTGCAGGAGCGGAACTGTGAGGTAGAGAAGGCTGAGAACCTGTCCACTGGTAGGGGGTGGCCTTAGAAACACAGACAATTCATCTACAGAAATAGGAGAAAATACTAAGTATATGGAGGGACTTCTCTGGTAGTCTGGTGACTAAGACTTCACGCTGCCAATGTAGGGAGCATGGGTTTGATCCATGGTTAGAAAACTAAAATCCTACATGCTGTGTGGTGCAGCCAAAGAAAAAAAAAAAAGAAAAATACATGGGTAGAGAGCTGTGAGGTACGGCCCTGTGGTAGTGAGAGGCTGTGCCAATCTTTTGATAGGTTCTCTTTTTTCCATGAAATAGGATGCAGAGTCACTAGCTGAGAACAAGGCTGGGAGTGCTAGAGAATCTGCCTTAAGAAAATCTTTCACTGCATTCTGCTGCTGCTGCTTCTAAGTTGCTTCAGTCGTGTTGGAGTCTGTGCAACCCCATAGATGGCAGCCCACCAGGCTCCTCCATCCCTGGGATTCTCCAGGCAAGAACACTAGAGTGGGTTGCCATTTCCTTCTCCAATGCATGAAAGTGAAAAGTGAAAGTGAAGTCGCTCAGTCGTGTCCAATTCTTAGCGACCTCATGGACTGCAGCCCACCAGGCTCCTCTGTCCATGGGGTTTTCCAGGCAAGAGTACTGGAGTGGGGTGCCATTGCCTTCTCTGTCACTGTATTCTACTCGTATATGCTGTGCTGCTTCTAAGTTGCTTCAGTCGTGTTGGAGTCTGTGCAACCCCATAGATGGCAGCCCACCAGGCTCCTCCATCCCTGGGATTCTCCAGGCAAGAACACTAGAGTGGGTTGCCATTTCCTTCTCCAATGCATGAAAGTGAAAAGTGAAAGTGAAGTCGCTCAGTCGTGTCCAATTCTTAGCGACCTCATGGACTGCAGCCCACCAGGCTCCTCTGTCCATGGGGTTTTCCAGGCAAGAGTACTGGAGTGGGGTGCCATTGCCTTCTCTGTCACTGTATTCTACTCGTATATAAACATGGTACTTGGGAGTTTCTGCTTAAGCATATGGAAATACCTTATGCACAAACTTTTGCCAATGCAGTGTTACTCATCTTTGGTTAGAATTAGCTTGGAAAGTAAACTGTATAAGTAATGAATTTTGAAAAATAAATTAATACAGATTGAAAATCTCATCTGCTCTCATTCATATTGCAAATTTATTGTCTCAAAATTATTTCATGTCCTGAATGTCACTGAGAAATTTAGTAGATAGCTAAGCTACACCTCAGAAGTGGGTTTCCAACCATAATTTAATTGGAAGGGTCGTAACTAAGTTTTACCATATGGGATTGCCAGATGTAATCAATGCAGAATAAGTGTGAAGAAGACATTATTGAGTGTGTCGAAGCACATTTTATAAGCAGTGAAAGCTATCATTTATGCAACAGAAAACACTCTAATGTCTTATGAAATTAGGACATCAGTAGAATATACAAGTGTTGGAGAGTTAATGCAAAACAAGTAATTTTGGTTGAAAGCTAGCATACTATTTAAAGACATACATAAGTTAGATCAGGGCTTCCCTTGTAGTTAAGTTGGTAAAAAGCTGCCTGTAATGTAGGAGACCTGGGTTTGATTCCTGGGTTGGGAAGAGCCTCTGGAGAAGGAAATGGCAACCCACTCCAGTATTCTTGCCTGGAGAATTCCACGGAGAGAGGAGCCTGGCAGGCCATAGTCCATGGAGTCACAACAGTCAGATACACTTAGCAACTAAACCACCATCACATAAGTTAGATAATAAAAGTATCACTCACCATTCCTCCACCCTATCATATGAATCAAATCTGTAAGGCTGACATGGCTTGAAGTTCTTATGCCAACACAACAGATAATATAATTGGAAACTGATATAGTTGGGAATTTAGTTTTATTAACATAGAATCTGGACAAATTCCTCAGCCATAAAGTAGAGGCCCATAAAGTTTTCAACCTGGGGCCAATGGATGGTTTAACAAATTGATATAGGCATTACTGGATTCTTGAAACTCGGTGGCTAGTCTTAAATGTAACAAAACCTATGATGATCCCAAACGTCTATCATACTAATGTCTGAAGGCAGGCTCAGAGCAAAAGATCACAACTGAATAAACCATATAAAAGGCACTGTCTTCTCCCCTTCTAGGTCAAATTGAACAGAGTCTTTGTACAAGTAAAGAGTTCATCTGCCTTAATTGTGCATCAGTAGTAGTTGTTGCACTAGTATTAAATCTTGCTCAAATATAGATGTATAAATTACATATGCACCAAAACAATGGCACTCCAAGGCTAAATATCCAAGATTACCCATTATGCAGAGACTATCATCTGGTTTTATTCTCCCTGAACTTGGATACAATTATTTGCAGGACTGTGATAAATGACTCTTAAGAGTTTAATGCCTTAAATCCTCACAATGTAGAATTCATACTCCCTCACAGACTAATACAAGTGCACGTGAAACCAGGGAAGGAAAGGCAAACTCAGGCAATTTGAACTATGTAATGTGTGGCCAGGTTAGACAAATCCAGGAAAGGCATTCTATTTAAAGTGTTTAGCAGGTTAAGGCTTGTACAGCAGTCAAGACTATGCACACACGCAACTTGGAGCCAAGCTATCAGAACTGAAGAATCTCCCATTGCCAGCCAGAGAATTTGAACTGGGAGATATGATCAGCCCAGCGACACACAGTGTGAGAGGACTGGAGGTCACCCTTGTTCTCTGGTCAGTTGCTTTCTGCTGCCCTATGTCAAACCAGAGAAGGCAATGGCAACCCACTCCAGTACTCTTATCTGGAAAATCCCATGGATGGAGGAGCTTGGAAGGCTGCAGTCCATGGGGTCGCTAAATTGGACATGACTGAGCGACTTCACTTTCACTTTTCACTTTCCTGCATTGGAGAAGGAAATGGCAACCCACTCCAGTGTTCTTGCCTAGAAGATCCCAGGGACGGGGGAGCCTGGTGGGCTGCCCTCTATGGGGTCACACAGAGTCGGACACGACTGAAGTGACTTAGAAATGGCAATAGCAACTGTCAAACCAGTGTGTGATGCTGAGTTCTAAAGCCAGGCGGGTGCGTCTTCTCTTGACATGAGTTATTCAGCCACCTTTCTCAGGTACTATTATAACTTTGGAAAGATGATCCCATTGGTGGTACCATACAGAGAAACTGTTGAGGTTGGATCACAGAGATGTACAGGCAAGACTAATTAAAGCTTGCCAGTGAAGAAGAATGCAAGTAAATTCTACAACAATTTCCAAAGCAAAGTTAAGGTGAAGAAAATGAACTTTACATTTAAACAGCAGTCTGTAAGAACCTTTCACTAGTGAATGGGTGCTAAATGCTTACAGAATTGTAAATAAAAAGAACTGTGACTGTGGGCTTCAAGGCCAATTCTGTTGCACTCTTGATTAATCTTTAAGGCCAAGTTACCCTCTTCTCTGCCCAGAATGATGTCCTTAGCTTTTTTTTTTTTTAACCTGGCTAACTTCTATTTCTTTTCAAAAACTCACCTCATTGAAAGTGGCTTCCAGAAAGTAATTTTCATTTTGGTATGTATAGTGTGCAGTGCAATGCTTTGACTGGAAAACTCTAAACAGATGTTTGTTGAATAGTAGAGGAAGATAACTATATTTAGGGAATATGAATGAAAAGAAAATTGGACTGAGAATGAGAAGACCGGAACTTGAGCTCTTACCCCCCCGTCCCTCAACCACCACTCTGTGGCGGTAAAGCTTTTCTTGCTGGGACTCTGTTTCCAGGTCTACAAATAGCAATCATAATGCCTTTTCCTTCTACTTTGTAAAGTAGCTATGATAAGAAGTGGCTGTGATGAACACATGGCTTTATTATGGGGGAAAGTGAAAGTGTTAGTCGCTTAGTCATGTCTAACTCTTTGGGACCCCATGGACTGTAGCCCACCAGGCTCCTCTGTCCATGGAATTCTCCAGGCAAGAATACTGGAGTGGGTAGCCATTCCCTTCTCCAGGGGATCTTCCCAACCCAGGGATTGAACCCGGGTTTCCTGCATTGCAGGCAGATTACTGTCAGAGCCACCAGGGAAGCCATCTATAATGGGTAGCCTTGAGCAAATCACAGAAATGACAGGCATCTATTTCCTGTGTTGAAGGAGGATCATAAAACTTCTCTATTTCTTAACATTAAAAAAAAAGTTTTCAAATGTCAGAAGGTGTTAGAGCTTTTTTATTTATTTATTTTTAGGTTCAAATTTTAGTCTTGAAATAATTTTACATTTAGAAAAAGGTTAAGAAAAGTACAAAGTATTCCTATATACTCAAATGTTTCTCCAAATATTAACATCTTACTTATAACTGATGCACAATGATCAAAACCAGGAAATTAACACTGACATACTACTACTAACTGATCTATAAATTTCATTCAAATGTTTCCAATTATTTCTTTAATGTCCTTTTCCTGGTCCTGGATTCTTTCCAGGTTCCAACGTTGCATTTTGTTGTCGTGTCCCCTTAGTATCCTCCAGTGTTTAAAAAAGTATCTCATGAGTGGATGCATTAAGACCAAAAATATCCCATTTCTCATCATACTTTTGGCCACTAATTTTAACATCCATTAATTATTCTTATCTGAAGCAATGAACACAGTGTTTGCCAAATGGTGGTTTTTCTACTTCTATCGTTCTTTCTTCATTCATCAAACGGACTTCTCCTGCAAGCAACAGCTGTCCCTTTTTTTTTTCTTATTAATGTATTTATTTATTTGTATGAGTATGGACTCATGGGTATTTGTTTTATATGCATTACAGTCCATATTATCATTATTTATTTTATTTCACAAATTGTCCTAGGTTTGCTATGGCCTTTTTAGATGATTCAACTCAGATCAGTGCTTTGCTAAAAATCAATCCACTTCAAGAAATGCCTGTTTGGAGATGTGGTATAGGAGAAAAAATGAAAATGTATAGGTGGAGAAGGAAAAATGCCCGGGGTATGACGGACAAAGGGTACTGAACCCAGATCCTGGCTGCTCCAAGAATGAAAGACAAAAGACTCATGGATACAGAAGCTCAAGGTAGCAATTACCCCTGACTTTTATACTGTGGCTGGAGATCTGAACATCTGGCAATTGGCAAGAAGGTTTAAGAAAATATTTATATGTCTGTGTCATCTGAACATACAGAGGTCAGCCAGAAGCCATAATTACAAGTTCAATAACTTTATCTCACATGTTTATGCATGTTTGTGTGCATGTGTGTGCCTGTGCATGCTGGAGTGTGAACAGAGGGCAGAGTGCATAGCATAGGGAGAGATTAAGATATCAGCAGATTAGGCTACTGTAATGAGAGAGAACTTTTTGAAAACAGATAAAATCAACCTTGAATATGATTTGTATAACACAAATCCCTATGCAACAGACAGGTGATCACGTTTGTTCATAAAATCACTTATTAATTCATCACACGGACTCACACTCTGAATGTTTAAAATGTTCCTAGCACTGCACAAACACCACAGATATAAGCAACAATTAAACACTGTCTTTGCTGACCTTGCAATTCAGTGGAACTGAGGTCATTTCAGAAAGCTGGAATGTTCCAGGTGGTCTTAGAGAAAGCTTTGGGCTTCATCAGTAAAATGGGAGAGTTGGTCTTTGATCTTTAAGATTCTTTCCAGCACTGAAGTCATTTGATATTGTAATTTGTTAAACTGATTATTTAAAAATTACTGCTTAATGTGCCTTTCTCTCAAAATATCCTAATCAGTAATAGATGCACTTTTCTCTTTAATAAATCCTTTGTAGTTGCTTACTGAGTCTCACAGAGCTGATTCCCTGGGGTAGAAAATCTCATTTACATACAGTCACCAACTCTATTTTTCACACAGTGGCTTAGACTTCTGACACAATGAAAAGTCAGCTGAGACTCAGAGTACACAGTTTTTAAAGTCAGAAGCATATTGTATATTGTATGCTTATTGTATATGTATATGCAATATACAATATACATATTATATACACATTGCATATTGTAGCTACTTAGCTTTCTTGTCTTCTCTTGATGAAGAGAAATCAAATAGCTAATCTAAATAATTTTAGTGGTGGACAGAAATTGCTTTCATGGCTATGACTGCCATATTCATTACAAGGGGCACATGCTTATCTATATCTTCCAAAATAAGAAAGATGCCTTATTTTTTTAATGGTAAGACATACTTATTTGGAAGTTTATTAAGAAAACAATTTTAGAAAATCAGCAACACATTTAATAGTTAACAATACAGGTGTTAAGTTTACTAACCTAAATCTAAACTATGACAGCAGGACTAGCATCTTAGAGAAAACAGAGAAGAAAAGTAGAAAAACAGACAAAATCCAAGATATTTTAAAAACTACTGATACCACACTATCCAATTTGTATTTTACACTTACTGCAGGTCCAAATACGAACAGTGGGTGAAACTGGTCTGCATTGTACAAAGTCCCAATACTAATCACAGTCTTCTTATGGTTCCCTCTCTTCCAATCTTTTAGTCTAAAATAATAAATCTTTTCATAAAGCATAGCCATATCACAATGGGCTTGGATGAAGGAGTTTTAAAACTATTATTTCATTTTTTTTAAAGCAAGAACAGATTTTTCACTTGTATATTGATTTAAAATATTGAATACTTGCCTACTTTAAATCAGAGGTAAAGGGGTGCTGCAGATAAAAATCTGAACTTATTCTAAAAGAAGGTCAGTTTAGAGTAATCACTTTAGTACCAACACCATCTGCTTTCTTTCAGTTTCTTAATGGAGAAACACTTCAAAACTATCATCCTGAAATGTACCATGGATAAAAATGTACCACTTCCTCACCCCTACAGATGAGCTTATGAAATATAGACCTGGGATAGTAAGTGTAATTCTGTTAGTGTGAAATATGACCCAGTAACCTGTTGGGAGAGTTGAAAGATTGAAAGTTGAAAGAGTTGAAAGTAAAGGGGGATTTGGATTGGTTGAATAAATATGTTTTTGGGAATACCAGTTGAGACAACAGATTGGGTTCACTGAGCTGTTAGAGGCTGCAGGAAAGGGTTTTTGATGATGTTTGTGAACAGCAGGAAAGGAAGAAAAGTAACTCAGGGAGACCAACTAGATGGTCAGTAAGAGGAAAAAAAGTTTTGGTGGGAGCCCAGGAAGCAAGCAGCTAATGGGGCTGCAGAAGACATGGCCAAGATCAACTTAGCCCTGAACTGAAATGGGACCCCAGACCATCAATGGAACACTGAGAAATCCCAAAGTGGAAGGAAATGAAAAGATTTAGCTCATTCCATGTGAGAGCACTATAGAGTCAGTCTTTCTGGTGGCTCAGACGGTAAAGAATATTCCTGTGATGCAGGAGACCTGGGTTTGTTTCCTGGGTCAGGAAGCTCCCCTGGAAAAGGGAATGGCAACCCACTCCCGTATTCTCACCTGGAGAATCCCATGGACAGAAGAGCCTGGAGGGCTAAAGACCATGGAGAAGTAAAGAATGGGACATAACCAAGCGACTAACACACACGTAGTCGCTTAAGTCATTGCAACTTAAAATGAATTACACTATCATGAAACAAATGATGAGGATGTGTTCCATGAACTTCTCTTCTTGAATATAGCTCTACCAGAAGTAGTTTTATTTCTAATGGACGAATCTGGTTAGTGACACTCCCAGTGTGTTCCAAAGATATGTAAAATCAGATTTTGCACCATGTATTTCCTTAAACCCAGATCCTAAACTTTACTGCTATTCTATGTTGACATTTTAAGTATTCAAATTTGAAGAGCCTCCATATACTACAGAAAGCATAGCTTTATGCTCAAAACTGCAGCCTGTGAAAATATATGCCCCATAGAGGAGGGCACTTAGAACTGCTTAATATTTCAATTGCATAAAATGCTTGTAAACATTTTACAATTATAGACTAGCAGAAGGCAATGGCAACCCACTCCAGTACTCTTGCCTGGAAAATCCCATGGACAGAGGAGCCTAGTGGGCTGAAGTCCATGGGGTCGCTAAGAATCGGATACAACTGAGCGTCTTCACTTTCACTTTTCACTCGCATGCATTGGAGAAGGAAATGGCAACCCACTCCAGTGTTCTTGCCTGGAGAATCCCAGGGACTGGGGAGCCTCGTGGGCTGTCGTCTATGGGGTCGCACAGAGTTGGACACAACTGAAGAGACTTAGCAGCAGCAGCAGAGAGCTTTAAGAGGCATTCATTTATTCTGATGGCTCAAGTTACTTCTCATAGCCCAAGGCTGGGCTGTAATATGTGGTTCTGTTGGTTGATGAATTCTCACTCCCCTTATTTCTGGGATTTGTGGACATCCTCTGGTGATTCTAACCCTCATCCTTCTCTCCCTCCTGGATTTCATGCCTAATTAACTGAAATAAAAATGAATGCAGAGCTCACAAATTCTTAAACTGAAATAACACAAAGGTAAATGTGGCATGACTGAGTCTCTTCCAACCAGTCCTTGGGAATATAAATATTTCCCTTGAAAAAGGGGCCTGAAGTAAGGTTAAGACATGATTTGGGAGGGTTAAGAAATCTATTGTCCTCTCTCCCCTTTCTTTAAAGAAAAACAAATTATTGGGCTAGCAACTGCTTTCAGGATTATATCCAAAGTAATACACCCAGAGGAACACTCTATCAAGCACACGTTCTGACATGTTTTACCTACAGAGACAGTAGCATTACTATACAAAACCATTGCATAATTTCTTTTATTTTTTAAAAATACTTTTGCCTAAAATTGACAGCCTTCTAATATGGAGCCTTTATCCGTTATTATTCCAGTGACACTGGTTCTAGGCAAGATTTAAAATGTGTTTCTCAACTTTTGCTTCAATATACCTGAGGAATATAATATACTTAAAATACCTACTCTCTAGTAAGCAGTGGTGGAGAAGGAAATGGTCATACAGAGTCGGACATGACTGAAGTGACTTAGCAGCAGCAGCAGCAGCAGTAAGCAGTGGAGGTGAGGTGTTACATGTAAGGAGTCTGAAAAATGTTACAGAAATTACTCATGCACCTACCCACTGTTTTAATACTCACAGGCATCCAGGGTTTTGAGAACCACTTGTGTGATTCACAAAAAAAAAAAAAATTACTATCTGAAAAAGGGTTTCCAACATCTATTGAGTACTTGCCATGTACTAGGGACTTCCTATGGTTTCTTTTATTAATCCTCTCAGAGTGTCACTAGAAAGGAACTCTACCAAAGAATAAACAGAAGTTTGTTTACTCAACAAATATTTATTAAGCATCTGCTATTCACCAGGGACTTTTCTAGGTGTTGGGGATACAGCAGTGAACAAAATAGATAAAGTATGTACTTTCAAAATTTTATATTAAGGGTTAATTTAGGGGCTTAGAAAAGTTACCTCAACCCAAATAAAGATGAGATTTGAGACCCTTCCATGTTTCATGTATCATACAACACACTTTCAGAGGCCCTTCATCACTGTATGCTCTTCCGAACAATCTGGTTTTCTTTGAGCACCAATGTCAAGATAGTTTTTCACTTCAGACTGATAGCAGCTACTACGTACTGGGCCCTGGACACAAATACACAAGGGGCCTGCCTTATGGAGCTTATATAAAACAAATAAATCACACATATAGATATCTAATTGCAAACCATGTGGATCAGGAAGGTCCCCTGGAGAATGAAATGGCAACCCACTCCAGTATTCTCACCTGGAAAATCCCAGGGACAGAGGAGCCTGACAGGCTACAGTCCATGGGGTCACAAAGAGTCAGACATGACTTAACAACAATAACAAACTGTGTTAAATGCAGTGAAGAAAAGCCGGCAACGTGCTATGTCACAGAATCATGGGGTCTAGTTTAGATGAGGACCAGGAAAGGCCTTTCTGAGCAAGCGTCACTTAGCTGAGAACTGATGGATAAGTAAGAGTTAAGAAGAGAAGCAGTAGGCCAGATGGAGGGAATAACACAAAGGCCTGAATTCAGGAGGGAGTTTTGTGACTGTGAGGAACTGATAGACATCATTAAACAAAAGGGAGGGAAGAGGCTGGCTTAAGTAGCTAGGGGTCAGAACATATTGGGCCTTGTGGGCAGCAAGTATGTTGCATTTTCTCCTAAATGAAGAACAGTTTAAGAAGCTGATGTTTACAGAATGGATTTCAAGGAAGTCTAGAAGTACAATCCTAAAGACAAATTGAGTGGTTGCTGTAACAATATGAGTCAAAGGAGATAGTGGTTAGATTAAGGTGGCTTAAAAAAAATAGAGAGAGAGAAGAGAAGTAGACAGATTCTCAATATTATTATATAAGAGACAGACTGAATAGAATATAGGTAATGGAAAGGAGGGACGACTTCTTGGTTTCTCTTGTACCAAAAAGCAGGGTGGAGGTGCCCTTCTCCAGGATGCAGGAGGTTGAACCAAGAACTGACAGAAGTGAAGGAGATCAGAAATTCTGTTTTGAATAGGTAAATCTGAGATGCCCTTGAAACATTCACTTGAAGAGTCAAAGAAGTGTAGTTAGATAAATGAGGTTAGAGTTCAGAGTGGGGCTTCCCAGGTGGTGCAGTGGTAAAGAAACCACCTGCCAAACCAGGAAACCTGGGTTTGATCCTTGGGTCAGGAAAATCTCCTGGAGGAGGAAATGCAACCCATTCCAGTATTCTTGCCTGGGAAATCCCATGGGCAGAGGAACCTGGTGGGCTACAGTCCATGGGGTTGCAAACAGTCGGACACAACTGAATGATTAAACACAAATGCACACAGAGTTCAGAGTACAGGTCTGGGAGAGAGGGATAGTTGGGAGTTGTCAGCACATTTAAGCCTATCAAGACAAATGAGATTTCCTTGAGGGGGTGGGGGCGGTGTGGTGAACAGCCTGCCAATGGCCAAGCATTGGAAAATTCCAATACTTGTAAGATCTAGGAGACAAAGTAAGAAAATGACCATCCACATGAGCACAGGGCCTGGCAGAAAGCAAGGACACAATGCCTCTTTATTACTAGCTGAGAAACAAAGCCCTATTTTAGTGTCTAGTGAAAAACACTTTCCCAATTTGAAACAATTGTATAATATCTAGGCTGGAATAGTTAATGTACTACATTAAACTAAGTCAACTGTCTTTTTCTTTTTTGTAGGTCAAAAATAGTCAAATTTTGGCATTTTTATTAAGTTTATTATTATACAAACATAAGTTGGAAGAAAATCCATTATATAACAGAATACAGTTCTAAAACGTTGTCCTTTCACACATGGAGAGTAATCTTTTGCTAACTTTAGAAGCTTCATTATTAATTTAGATATTGTAAAAGATATTTTAAAAAAATCATACATGGTAATGCTGCATACCACTTAACCAATTAATTTCACCCTGGCAATCAAGCTGACAGCCTGAAAATGTCATTGACAACTTATTATCAAACTCTGACTACAGACAATCTCCAAACCACTACTCCCTGGGAAATCTACATATCTATCAGGGTAAGCATTTTCAATTTCACACATTTTGAATTTTCCATCTGAGTTAAGAAAAATCTGACTTCCCAGTTCTTTATACAGGGAAAAAGAAAACATTAATAGGAAACTAATAGACATGGTTGACAGCTCTATAATTTAATCTTAGTTCGTAAGGGACTATGCTTTGAAAGTTTGAGTTACTCTGTATAATCATAGGTTTCTTTCATTCACCCCCCAAAAGTTAATAATTCAATATACTTTCAATTTACCAAGGACTTGTGATTTGCCTTGTGGCTTAGCTGGTAAAGGATCTGCCTGCAAGACCAGAGACCTGAGTTCAATCCTTCAGTTGGGAAAGTCCCCTGGAGAAGGGAAAGGTCACCCACTCCAGTGTTCTGGCCTGGAGAATTCCATGGACTATAGAGTCCATGGTTTCGCAAAGAGTCAGACAAGACTGAGCAACTTTCATTTTCATACTTTCATGATTTCAAGCTGGATTACAAGATGTCAAATATGTAAATTGGACCAGTGTAATAGAGAGGAGTGGCATCTGCAGCAAATAAAGAAATCCCCCCCCCCAAAAACATAAACTCTGCAAAAACAACCCAGATGAGATAAAGGTGGCAGGATTTCAGTCTGCCCAGCTGGAAGCTGGACACATATGATTTCAAGTAACCTTGTAGTGGATTTTTTGGTATTATCACTGGACATCCTCTAGTTTTATCTGAAGTTAGAATTTAAAAATATTGATTTTATTTTTTAAAGGGTTAAGACCTACAATCATAAATGTTCTCATTTGTTTAAGAATGAAGGAGACTTCATAGTTGCAGAATGCAAGGTGCATGACACCAATGCTATGTAGTAACTATGGAAAAGTTGATAGAAATGCACAGAGGATTTTGGTCACTTTTGAAGTAATGACCATAAGCCATGTTTAAGCTAAAAACAGCAACAACACAAACTTGATCCTGTGAGGCGATACCTGAGATAACCTACACAACTTACTGTGCCTCAGTTTCCTCATTTGTGAAATGGGGACTAAAGTAGTACTTGTCAATCCTGTATGTATATAAAGATACTAGCACAGTGTGTAGGTAGAGGTAAAAACCCAGACTCAAAAAACAATAAAGTACCTGGATTTCTCTCTGCACAACATCCACTGCCTCCTCAAATCCTTTTACTTTACCTTCTCTCACAATAATAGTCTCTACATGATCTGCAAACAAGTATTAGGAACATAGGATTGTAAATCCATTGTTCAATGTGGCCTTTTATATTTCAGTAATTTCTAGGTGCAGTCATCTTGTTCTTATTTTCCCACCCTAAACTGTGCTGATAAAATTATACTTCTCAGAGAGCTTCCTAAAACTCAACCAGGACAAGAGAAAGCCGACATAAGGTACAATTAGTCATTTCATACGCACATGTCTAAAGTAAATATACCAATGTTAATACCATTATTTTAGATACTCAAATAGATAGATATGTAACTATACATAGAAAAAGCAAAATTTCATTTTTTCTTAACTTCTCTGAAAATGTCATCCTGGCTGAGGGTTTTACTGATAGCTGTTAATTTAGTACTTATGCACCAAAATTTCTATTACCATTTGCATGAAACAAAGAAAACATATAGTCTACTTTTTTCTCAGAAAACTGGAAATGTAACTATTTAACCTCTTTGTCACTCAGCTTACTGTTCTTCGCTCATCCAACTAAGCACCTCTCACCATCCTAGGGCACATGTGTCAAACAGGTCTTCACTGAGGTTTCAAGACATGTACCTTTCAGATGACTACATTTCTTTAGTTTCACAGTTTTCCCCCCCTCTCATTTTTATTGGGAGGGTTTATATTATTGAACCATTGCCAATTTGTCTAAACACACAAATTAAACAGTAAATTAAACAGCTTATTAAAAGTAAACAGGCTATGAATAAGGGCTTGAGGGGCTAATGAATGCATAAAGTAATTTTACCGCAAGAAATCTGGCTGGATTAGAAAGATGGGTTCTAAGGTATGTTTTGGTGAATGAATTCTGGATCAACTTGATAAATAAGATCTTTCTGTTAAAGGTTTTCTAAAAGTTATTCTAAGAGAGAGAAAGAAGAAAACATTTTTTGAAATTTATCAGCTGGTACACTATTATATTTAAATAGTGGGCTTATGATTTTAAGTTGTCAGCCATATCATCAAATGACTGTCTTTACCTGTATAAAGACAGCAATTACTGTAGTTAATGATTCTTAGTAATGGATTATTCATGCTAGTTAGCTAGCTGAACATTATGTTTCTATAATAGTAAAAGCATAATTAATATGTTTTGTGGCGGTTAAGAAGCAGGTGTCAAATCAAAAACTAAAATTTTCCAATTAAGGTGACAGAAAAAGGAAGATGATATGAAAGTAAACTAAAGCAACGACAAAAATTTTAAGACTGAAAAGAAAGGAAATGAGACATATTTTAATTAAAGTTGACTTCCTTAATCTAAAAGCAAGGAGACCCTTTTTTCATAGGGATGTATCAATGTCAAGTAAGCTGTACTTTTTATGAAATGAAGCAAATTGAATATAGATAAATGAACATAATCCTCTTAAGACAGATTTAAATGCTTCAGCTGATTTATAATTATCACTACATTTTTAGGTCTCTAAACTTATTTTTTATTGTAGTAACAAATAATCTATCTTAACATTTTTAAGTGTATACAATTGTTACCTTTTGAACCACTACAATGATCCATTTTCCTCTTATTACTCAGATTCACAACTTTCTTAGTCATTCTTCCTTAGCCATCTCCCTTGCTGCATCCCTGGGATCATACACTGAAATGCCCACAGAGGCTGGCATGGGAAGTGGGAGCAGGCAGGTAAATGGGCCCCAAGGAGTTCAATATAAGGCAAGAGAGAATGGTTGTGACGCACACTTAGGTGTGGGCTGACCTCTGCCTTGTTTTGAAATCCTTGGCCTGTAGCTAATAAAGGGACAAAAGCTGTTGATTCTGTATCTCAGATCTTCCTTGAATCTATACCATCCCGGCTACCACCTCTGGGCCACTGTGATCACTTCTGCTTTCTCCCAAATTCTACTTTTGTCCTTTCCTTATTCTCAGCTTCACATGTCTATTTATTTGTTTCCCTAGAGTCTAGATCTGGTAACAAAAGCCATACTTTCTGTGCCACATTGTTTTATGTATTTTAAGGCGACATGACCAGCATGAATAGATTCATGGCTTTTAAAGCTTCAGTGTGTATTATATCTTTTCCAATATAAATTGTCTTTATTGACCAGATTAAAGTTTTTGCTTTGAATTCTGTCACCTCACAAATATGTCACTCTGTATTATTAAATTTATTTTTGTTTATTATGGCATTGCCGTTGTTTTACTTTAACCGATGCTACTTTGCTTAGCATTGTCTTTAAAAACAAGTTTTTGCTTTTCACCCACCATGGCAGATTCTACCTTTCAACAAAAGAGTAAATCTGTTGATAACTGTAATATATTTGCTTAGCATTTTGTCATGCTTCTTGTTTATTCTTTTCTTTTTGCATAGATCACATTTTCCTTTGTTCTTAAATACTGTTTTTCTGGAATATGAAGAATAAAACATCTACTGACTCCACAATCTGTAAAATAAGGGATTTAATATTCTTTCTTATACATCCTTCTCTGTGCTTTTGAAGTGATCTGGGGTATTTGACCCAGAACATTATTTTTTCTACCATAAGGGATCGTATAAGAATCATTTTTAACACCTGAGTTGTTTAGAAATAAAATAGGAACAGCTTATTTAAATGTCATCCACTTTATCACTTTATAGTTCCAGTCCTGAATCCCTGATTCTGATTACTTGGCCAGCAAAGTAAGCATTTTTTGTTGTTGTTGTAGCAGCGGTGGTGTGCATGTGTGTGTATCTGCCCTTGTATGGCTGAGAAGATCATTCTTTTGTTCTTCACACTGAACCCTAGCTCATCTGGATAAGCAATTTTGAATCATAAACTTATTTCACTGTAGCTCTATATACATTATTCCATTACCTCCTGTTATTAAATGCCACAGAAGAGAAGTCTGATCACAAGCTACTGTTTTCACTCCCTTTATTTTTATCTGTTTGGAGTACTGTGGGTTCTTTTCTCCTCCTTCATTTTAAAATTAAAAAATAAAACAATTTTACCAAAGCGTGGCTAGATTTCAGTCTCCATTAATTTTGCCTGGTGTTCTAAGGCCAAATCATATATAATGAGAATATTTCCTTTATTTTTATCTGCTGGTCTGGATTCCTTATAATTTGATCTTCTATAACTCTTACTTTTAAAAACAATCACCTCATATTATATTCACTTACACTTTTTATATGTTCATTTTAAAGCATGCAAGTCAGTAGTTTTTAAAAGGTCTGCAATCATCACTGTTATTTCTAGAACATTTTACCCCATTAGCAGTCACTCTCCATTTCCCCTGTCCCTTAACACTAATCTACTTTTTTTGTCTTTATGGATTTGGCTATGCTGGATATTTTATATAGAATAAAATGTGGCCTGTTGTGTCTGGCTTTGTTTAGAATAATATTTTCAAGAGTCATCGCGTTGTAGCGTCTATCAGTACTTCATTGTTTTCTACGGTTAAGTAATATTCCATTGCGTTGTTGTACAACTTTTTGCTTATCCATTTATTTATTGAGGGGCACAGGGCTGTCTTCATTTTTTGTCTATTATGAATCACACTACTATAAACATTTGTGTAAAAGTTCTTGCATGGAAATATTTTTATTTCAATTCTCCAGGCTTGTGTCCAGAGTGGAACTTCTGGGTCATATGCTAAATATATGGTTAATATTTTGAGGATTAATCAAACCATTTTAAGGCTTCCCATGTGGTAGCGCTAATGGTAAAGAACCCACCGGCCAATGCAGGAGACCTAAGAGACACAAGTTTGATCCCTGGATTTGAGAAGATCCCCTGGAGGAGGACATGGCAACCCACTCTGATAGTCTTGCCTGGAGAAACCATGGACAGAGGAGACTGGCAAGCTACAGTCCACAGGGTCGCAATGAGTTGAACATGACTGAAGTGACTTTGCACGCAAACCATTTTCATTGTGGCTGCACCATTTTATAGCCCCACCAAGAACTTAGGAGGGTTCAATTTTCTCCACATCCTTACTAGTATTTGTTATTGTCTTTTTTATTTTAGCCATCTAGTGGCTGTGAATATAGGTCCTATGAACGTCTCTTCTCAAGAAGAGATTTGATTGGCAAATATTTTCTCCTCTGGCTTATGTTTTCACTTTCTTGATTTTGTCATTTGAAATGCAAAGTTTTAAATTTGATTACTTTTATTTTCTTTTGTCACTTGTGCTTTTAGCATCATACCTAAGAAACCACTGACTAATGCAAGATGATGACAATTTACTCCTTACGTTTTCTTTTATGGGTTTTATAGTTTTAGCTCTTCTGCTTAGGCCTGCAGTCCATTTTGAGTTACATTTACATATGGTGTGAGTTAGCTCTTCTGTTTAGGCCTGCAGTCCATTTTGAGTTACATTCACATATGGTGTGAGTTAGCTCTTCTGTTTAGGCCTGCAGTCCATTTGAGTTACATTTACTATGGTGTGAGTTAGCAGTTTCACTCTTTACATGTGGATATCACGGACTTCCCTGGTAACTCAGCTGGTAAAGAAAACTGCAATTCAGGAGACCCCGGTTCAATTCCTGGGTTGGGGAGATCCCCTGAGGAAGGGACAGGCTACCCACTCCAGCATTCTGGGGCTTCCCTGGCGGCTCAGATGGTAAGGAATCTGCCTGCAGTGCCGGAGACCTGGGTTTGACCCCTGGGTTGGGAAGATCCCCTGGAGGAGGGCATGGCAACCCACTCCAGTATTCTTGCCTGGAGAATCCCCACGCACAGAGGAGGCTGGAGCCTGGTGGGCCACAGTTCACGGGGTCCGAAAGAGTCAGACACGACTGAGTGACTAAGCACAACACATCATTATCTTAGTATCATTTGTTGACGACTATCTGTTCTCTTGTTGCAAATCAACTGACCATAAATGTAAGGGTTTGTTTCTGAACTTTCAATTCTATTCCACTGGGTCCTTTGCATTTTTAAATGTTTTAAGAGCAGCTTATGAATTTTTGCAAAAAAAGGCAGCTGATATTTTGATGCATTAAATCTGTAAACTTGGGGGACACTGCCATCTTAACAATATTAAGTCTTCTAATTCATGAACACAAATTATCTTCCAGTTTATGTTTCCTTTATTAAATGTATTCCTAAGTACTTAATTATTTTAGATGCTATTGTAAATGGATTACTTTTAATTTTGTTTTTGAATGGTCACTAGTGTATAAAAAAATAACAACTGAAATCTTTATTATGCTCTTATGGCTTATAACCTTGATGAATATAACAGTTCGTGTATATGTATGTATTTCTTAGAATTTTCTATATAAAATAGAAGTTAATCTATAAATAGAGATAGATTTACTTCTTCCTTTCCAATCTAGATGATTTTAATTACTTTTTCTTGACAGCTGCCCGGGCTAGAATCCCGACCACAGTGCTGAATAGAAGATGAGAGGAGACCTCTTCAGACATCCCTCCTGATCTTAAGAGAAATATTCAGTCTTCACTATTAAAAAAGATGTTACCTATGGGTTTTTTGCAGATGTCCTTTGTAAGTTGAGGAAGTTCCCTTCTATTCCTAGTTTGTTGAGTGTTTTCACCAAGAAAATGTATTGGATTTTGTCAGATGATTTTCTGTATCTATTAAGATGATCATGTGACTTTTGTTCTACTGATGTGGTATATTACACTGTTGATTTTCATGTTTAACCAACTTTGCATTCCTGGAATGGATCCCACTTGATCACAGTATAAAATTTTTATTTGTTGTCAGATTTGACATAAGGACTTTTGAGTTTACATTCAGAGTTCCTATTTCTTCTTGTTTTGGTAGTTTGTGTTTTTGTACTTATTTATTTCATCTAGGTCCTCTAATTTGTTATCATATTATTGTTCATAGTATTCTATACTATTATCTTTTATTTTTCCAAGGCTAGTAGCAATGTCTCATCTTTATTAAATTCACTTAAAAATTTCATTTTCCTCTAAGTTTTAATAAAGTATCTTAATTTCTCTTTAATTGACTCTCATAGCTTCCTACAATATTAAATATGCTAGTCAGTCTTTATTAATTGTATTTTAAAGTCTTGGCTTTACTATTCTGTACATTTGTTTGTCTCTTACATCAAGATCCCTGTCTCTATATAATATTTTGTGCAACTCCTGAAAATTTCTTAAGATTAGATGATTCACTTCCCAGCTTCCTGAATTTTTATTTTAGGGGTATGGAGTACTTAACTTTAGAGATTCTAATCCCTACTTGAATTAAAAGTTATAATTCACTTAAAATACTGTCATAATAAAATAAAAGCTAATATTTAATAAAATATTTAATAAGTATGTAACACATGCCAAGTATTATACAATGTACTTTATGTGAAATCTCTATCAATATAAACATCCTTTAAGCTACAGATTACAAAACCAAATTTTAACCCAGTTTTGTACGACAACAGAACCCACATTCTTAACCAGTGTTTGACAAACTTTAAAAAGGACCAGATAGGAAATATTTTAAGTTTGTGGCCATATGGTCTTTGCCACAATGACTCAACTCTTCTGTTGTAGCAAGAAAGCAGTCTTAGCAATACATAAATGAATGAGCATAGCTGTTCCAATAAATTTGACTCACACAAAAAGATAGTATGCCACAGGCCATAGGTTGTGGTCCCCTGCTCTTCACCAGCACACCACGCTGGCCTACTTCTTTTTCAAAGCCTTCCCTTATTACCATATAGATCAATTTCTTCTGCTTCTGGACATGTGTCACAGCAACTGTTGTAATGCCATCATCCGAAATCACATGTCCTTGTTTATACAAATATGTTTTACAATGTCATCTTTTGTTAACCATATTGACAAAAGATTATGCCAAGGAGTAATGATTTTATGTATTTTGTTGTATCTCTGTGTAACAGCCAGCTCCATGCTTCAGATTATAGTAGTTTAGAAATTTACATGACTATATCTAGAATTTTGCCTCAATAAAACCACTGATCTAAGTTCACATAAAAGAAATATTAAGAACTGGACAATAAAGATGTTGATATGGAAATATAGACAACTGCAATATAGCCAAGGTCCTATGGTCAACATCTTTGACTATGAGCTCTTTCAGCGTAGAAGAAGTACTTGTTTCCATTGTCTCAGTTTCAACTTTTTTCATACTTTCTTATCAGAAATCATAATTTATCAAAACTCTAATAAGTCCTAGGATGCATTTTTATAAGAATGAGTAATACTTTAGGTAATAATCAGTGTATAGATGTTGGTAATATTTTTTACATTTTAAAAATGGTAACAACACCATTTTCCAGGATTAAATTTTTTGAGTGAGTTCTTGTCTATGAAGCAATGTCTTTTTTGGCTTTTTTTTTTTTTTTTGACAGCATTTGTTTTTAAGCTTTGTTTACTATTCAATTGTTCTTTCATTTACACTACACCTATATTTTAAAATTTGACCTATATGAAGATTCTTTGAGGCTGAAAGCAGATTTAAAAATAGAAACATCCTTTCAATGTTACAGAAAATATCTGTAATGAACAGACAGGACAAGTATTATATGTGATTTGGCTAGATGTCTTTTAACTAGAGATACCATCAGTCTTTGGGAAATGCCTTTGCCCAGAGACTTTAACTCTGGTAGTCATAGAAACAAAAACTTGGTGTAAGAAGATTAGAGTTTTCTAACTTGGGGAGAAAAGCAAACAAAAACCCAAATGAACAAACAGGAAACCGTGAGTCAGTTAGAAGAAGATGGAATACATTTTGAAGTTAGTAAAGTTAGTATGATTTTAATTATCAGACTATGGCTAACCCTATTGATTGATCACCCCAAATTACATTCAAACCATTGTTCCCCTATTTCATCCACTGCAAAGGCCCAAAGTCCTTGACATCTTAACATCCCTTAATGCTAGGGGTAGCTACATGCCATGGGCCACTAAGTCCACAGTGGACATTTGGTAGAGGTCATTGGAAAAGCTTTTAAAAAACTCAATAGGTACAAGCTGTTCCTCAGTCTCCCTGCCCTGCACTAGAATATGATGTCTTGATCTGCAGAAGCATCCATCTGGGGTCAGGCACAAGAGAAAGCGTGAAGACAAAATCCTGACCACATTCAGCTAGCCTCTAAACAAAAGGACACAACCACTTTCTTCTAGACTTTTTGTCTTGGAAAAAAAATAAATCCCTATTATTTTATGTCATTGTGCATGAAACTTGAAGCTGAAAGCATTTCTAATTGATACATACTTGCAAACTACTTTTTAAATTGTCAATTAATTTTGGCCACATAATGTAAGTGAAAATTTGGTTTTTAAGATAACCCAGGACAATAAGACTTCTTTCTCCTTCAAAATGTTTAATTATATATTAATAATTATTAACTAAATCTGTTGTCATACTAAAAAATGGATAGCTATTATTAGGTCTTTATAATTTTGTTACTGACATTTTATTTTTAAAAGAGATTTAGGATAGTTAGTAGAGGTTACTTAACTGGGAGGCTGGATGTATCTAAAAGGCATTAATTGCCTCAGTGATTTTAAATTGCTTTGTGAAATACAAACAATTAAATGCTCCAATAACTGATTTAATTCAAGTGAATGGTAAAAATTATACATCATAATACAGTATCTATAGCATACTACTAAAAGGTGAAAAAACAATAAAATTAACTCTTTAAGTTACATAGGATTAAAAGACCTCAAATAAAACTTAGGTTTCAGAACAACATTTAGGTTATCAAGAAAAAGACAGAAGCAATCCAGTGGGGGCAAAATATCAGAAGTATCCCAGTGAGCTCTTGGTGGCCCATTCAAAAATGCTAAGATACTAACGGAAAAACAAACTATGGGTTGATAGGTACTCACTGAATTGCTAGATTGTGCTACAGAAATACTTTCTGACAGTTGAGTTACTGTTACTGGGAACTTTGGTATATCTGGGAAAAACAATACACTTAGGAAAATGAAGTTATTAAATCAAAGTAAATTCCATCTGCCTTCCTTCCCATACTAAATTATGAGCTGTGGGATCAGAAGGCTTTCCCTTCTTAGCCTGAACCAGAAGAGGGCCTTGAAGCAGTGGCTTGAGCTTGAGGTACCATGCGCACTTGAGCTGTGCTGTATGGAAGGCCAGCACTGAGCTCTGTCAATGTCTCAGAACAACTCATCCTCAATCCTTCGAGCCGTCAAATACTTGTATAATTTAAATTTAATAAGTCTGAGTATGGTCTCCCATTGTAACCATTTCACTGAAAATAGAATATTCAAGAGCAGTTAAGTTTTAGTTAAGAGAAAGCCTCCTGTTGCATTCAAGTACTTTAAGTCTACTTCCAGGCGTCAAGGAAAAAAAAAGTCATAAATGTGTATATATATGTATAGTGGGGAATGTTACATAAAAGTACACCTTTAAGTCAGCACAGTTCTAGAGACGAGAGACCACACAAATTCCAAACTGCTTCGAATTAATAAATTTATATTTAAAGTATACACACATACAAAGTTGCCACTAACAGCAATGTTTATTCATTTAGAAATCCAGGAAAAGGCAGTGATATTTATATTTAGCTCGATATAAGCAACTGTGTGGGCAGTGGGCTGAATTTAGTGTAAAAGATGTTTAAGAAAATTTCATTTTTCTAGTTGTACTTGTTTGTGAAAAACATAAAATGCTTCATTATAGGTTGTCAAAATATAATGACTGTTACTGTTAAACTATGTATAAGGCTCTCAAAGTAAATATCAAAGGAAATGAAACTCAGTCTTAATTCTGAAGATACTATGCATCTGGTGAGGAAGACAGGAACTCAGCTAACTCTATACAAGACACTGTGCTGAGCTAAAGAGTAATGCCATCGAAACATGAAGATTAATCAATCATCAATTCTAAGTCAAACTCTTATCAGTATGCTAATAAAGGCATATTAACAAAAATAAAAGACAAGTTAAATATCTGCTATTATTAAATTCACTGCTAAAGAATTATTTACAATTAAATTCTCCAGGTCTTATAATAATAAAAGGAAAATCACATTTGAATTCTTAATTCTAACACTAATCAGATTGTTTCTGGAAGGTCAAAGTACAAAAACAATAAATACCCAATTCCACATGTGCTTAAACACAATCAATCTGACTTTTAAAAAAAGAATGATTAGAAAAAATGGAAGAGTAAATTCAATTTTTATAGAATGAAATATGATTTTAATAGATGAGCTTCAACAAAGGTATCTTATTGAGGTGTGTGGTGGTGAGCCACAGGCTCCTCTGGTTGCAGAAGGCAGATCTTAAGTTCCACTAGCAGGAGAGCCCTTTTCCTTGCCTATAATTCCTTGTCTCTGGGATGAATTTAGAAATGGGGGCACACAAAGTTGTAGGTAAATCTTTGCAGCCCAAACAGTCAGAATCAAATCGGGCTCAAGTAACACCTTTATAAAGGCTAAACAGCACAAAGACATTCTCAGAAGGCCTAATGTAGAATAATTCTGTGAGGGCAACTGACTTCATCAAAGTGCAAGATGTCTCAACACATACATTAAAGAAGTACTGGTTCTGAGTTCCTGAAATAATAAGTGGTTATAGGGCAACTTCTTTCTGCTGGGCATGAGTTGGTGCTAAGAGCAAAAGATAGGAAAGGAGCATAGAGTCTCCAGGAGCTAATAATTGTTACTTTAAACACAGTTAACCAAACTTTAATGACTAAATGCTGACATTAAACATAAGACTGAAAATAAAACAGAAACAAATCTTTACCTCTGTATGACAATTAATCTTGATCCTCAAAGCAGTGTTTAACTTTAGAAGATGGCTTTTAAAGGTGGCAGGGGCAGGAAGCAAGGGGGATCTTACTTTAGTGTTGAGTTCAAGTACTTCTGTTATTAAGGGGGAAAACATCAGTTTTTACTTTTTAATATTATATCCAAATAATACTAAGTTTCACGTATATAAGTATATACCTGCAGTAGTCTTTTCACTTTGCTTCAATAACCGATGATTATTCAACATGTAATGAATTAATGTCTATCTGGCTTAAGTTAAAATGATAATGTAGGAAAGTACTCCCACAATGGGTATAGGCCTATAGAAATTAATAACTGGGGGGAAAAAAAAGGTCATGAAATCACTGACAGGCATTCAACCAAAAAAGGGATCAAATCTCTTTTTTCTCTTGCTAAGGGTATGTCTTTCATACAGTTTTCCTCATATCTATCCCCCCTTGTTCTCTATGCCACCTATCCCTGTCCCACATCAAAACCATTTGATCTTGAACCTTTAAATCTTATTCTTTTGTGCTGCATGCAACAGTGAATCCTCCTGTTAGAGAGAAATCCATGCTACTCAATTATTTTCATTCAATAGGCTTAGAGTTAGAATGTTACATTAAAAAAAAAAAGTCCAATATATATTGTAATTTGAAATTAACCAGGTCTTTCAGCTAAAGGACCCTAATCCCATGAACATCTTCCACTTGAGAGACATTCTGCATTCTGCTGATTTTTTCTTTCTCATCCTATACATACTCTGATAGCCATACACAAATAGTAAAAATAAAGAGCAGAATAATGTGCTTTTAAACCAAGTAATGCTTCACAGAAAACTATAAACTGTCATATGAGGAACTTCTCACTATAACATTTAAGAATTCTGAGATTTAATGTGAACACCAATTTAAAATGTGTCAAGAGTTCAAGGTAACAAATACTCAAGTGTCACATATTGCCAATGATTTTCTTCCTTATAAAAACATGGTTTTCTTATTCTCAAATGATACAGAAACCCAATCTCTTACATTGACACAATAAAAAAAAATCCATATTTTGGAAAAAGGTGAAAAATTCTGTTAATACCAGAGACTCATTCATTCATAATGAGAATTCCTTTTTGATGCTTCAAAGCATCAAGACCTATAAATAGTTGGGATTCAAAGTAAATCTGAATTTCAGCTGTTTTGGTATGTATTTTCTATCTTATTTACTTGATTACTAACTGACTCCCAACCAAACCCTGTCAAAAAGAACTTTTGATAAAGACCCCGAAAGAACTTCAGTGCCAATATTATTCTTAATTATTATTATTACATGGTAGAAACAACCCAGTGACAGCAAGTATTAAGTTTCACAAAATGAAATCAGTAGCAGAGCCTGAGACAGAAACTGAGACTCTGATTCAGGATGATCTACTTAATCAGAAATAACAAGGGCAAACACAATCTTTTCCAAACCTAACTACACCCTAGTACCCATTTTTCCACCTAAAATCATTCCCACAGGTCATATCAGCTATATGTAGATTCACAGACTCTCTGGTGATGTAGCAAAGATAAAATCCCTTCCTTAACCATGAAGTTTAGTGGCTACTGTTGCCTTTTCTTCCTTCTAAGCTCTTTGTTGCTTCTAATACTTACTTGATCTACTTGAGTACAATCTAAAAAGACACTGTTTTTCTAATGTGTCCCCTATATATTTCTCTAATGTGTGAGAGTATGGGAGGGGCTTTTGGAGTATATACATTGATAACTCACTTAGGCTTATCAGTGGTAGTGCTCAGTAGGACTGAACTTTAAGCTATGAATTCTTCCCAGCCATTTCTTTTCAGAAAAGAATTCTGTGTGTGTTACAGAAATAAAATCCAAAAATCATGAGTGAATCAGCAACCATGGAAACAAAAAAAATAGAAGGCAATTACTCCATTTTACTGACCCTAGTTAAAAAAAAAGAAATCCCCAATTAAAGTATTCAGGCAGACTCTGAAATATACAACTGTCACAAAGAAAGCATTTCAGGGCAAAATGTGCTGCAATATGCTACTATGATTAAAAGCTATGTAATCTGGAGGAACCTCTGTAACAAAAAGAAAATGAACTAGGCAAATAGCTTTTTACAACCTTTCTTTTTTAAGAAAGGCTGTAATTCTGTCATACTTACACAAAGGTAGATGAGACTTTCATCTTATCTAGAATTAAAAACATATTTCCATCTACAAGTATTTAATTATAGTCAAAGAAACCACACATGGTTTCGTACTGAGAATAAACTATTATTTTATAATACCATTACATGTGTTAAGTCTGAACCCATCATAATGCATACTAATGGAAATCACTTAGCACATGATCCCTAAACAGAAAAGATCCTTGCACAGCTCTCTTGGTACTTTTGTTTTTTTAAATGTACAAATACTACTAGACACAAATGAGAGAATAAGGGGCAGCAGTGAAGTACAATATACGTTCCCACTGTAGGCTGAGTCCTGGTCTTTGTTCCGATATTCTAGAGCCACTGGCCGGGAAAGCTAAGTATCCCTCTATTACAAAAAGCATTTTTTATATGATTGTTGGCAAAAGTTATACTTCTGATAGGTTCAGTCATCTTGATTATTCCTGACTGCATTTGCTTATTTAATAGAGATCTCGCAATTCTAGAAACCTGCAGTATAACCACCGAAAACGGGTCCATAGCAGGACAATCTGATAAAACAACATAAAGGGTACATAGTGAGGAAAACTGCAAAGTTATTTGACCAGCGAAACAGTTCTGAAGTAATTCTCTATCAATGACAAAATTTTCTGTATTTTACCAGCTACGCACCTACCCAAATATCATCCACCTTGCCCTCAATTAACAGGGTTTCCTCAATATTAAAATCTCCCAGAACAGTTTAATGGTACAACTCAATCAAAAACACTAACCACGCCCTTAATGCCCGAGTCAAGCCACCTTTTGCTGCCTTATGCCCCCTAAAACTCCAAAAACGGTATCTTTCACCTAAGAGGGTTTGCACCAGTTCGCTAACCTTAGTCAGAGACTCTTTTTAGCTGTGCCTTCGTAAAATTCTTATTGGAAGACGCTTTCTCCTGGGCAGAGCAGATGCCCAGGAGAGGCACCCACGCTTACCTCCCACACACCTGCAACCCCTGGCGGGATGCTGGACCTGAGGCTTCGAGGACTGCGCTCCGCTCCTGTTCCTGCTCTCTCTCCCGGGAAACTACAGACCAGGCTGCGCCTTCGGCTGTTACAGGGACCCAAGCTCCGCCTCCCCCTCCTCTAGTTGGCCAATTCAGCAGCTGTTGCTCCTCCCCCTGCTGTTCCGGCTGCTGTCCTGGCTGGAGGCAGCGGGAAGCTGCTGCCCTGGTACCTAAGCGTTCCCTCGCGCTCCTGCAGCTTCTCTGCCGCTTCCCTTCTCTGGTGACCCCTCTCCCCTCACGCAGTAGCCTGACACCTGGAGCAGCTCCCCGCCCCGTCAGGGCACATCCGCGAGTAGCCTAGGCTCAACCTATCCCTGCCCGACCCGCAGGTCTGAACACTCGGTGTGCCTGGTGCTTGGCCGCTTTCGGGGAAACTGATCCTTCGGCCGGAGCACATCCACACATCTCGCTTTCCCTCCACCCTGGCGTTTCCCCAGCGACTTCCTCGCCGCCCGCGAGGCTCAGCCGCCCCACGTTAGCCACTTGAAGCTCTTCCCCCACCCTCGTTCCCTCCTCGCCTCCGCTAGCCCGCCCCCACAATGGGTGAGACGCCAGCCGGGCCGACCCTGCATCCTGATTGGCGCAGGTGAGAGCTGACCCCTCCCTTCCTCTTCTTTCCGTGCACTCTCTCTCTTCTTCTCACCTCCTCCCGCAAAGGCAGGGACTCTCCCCTTATTGGCTAAAAGTGTCCCCACCCATCGTCTTCTGTTGCACCGCATAGCCTGACGGGATTGTAGTCCTAGTTATGCAGGAATTGCCGACGATGCCAGCGAGCGGGACTACGAAACCCCATAGGCCCCTGCGCGACTCCGGCTGGGCAGGATTCCGGACAACGCCTGGTTCCTCTCGGGTCCTTCCGGCGTCGCCGGAGTGAATTGATCCGGGAGTTGAAGAGGGCTTCAAAGGTGGGAAGTGAAGTCAGTACCTCAGTAACTGGTAAGGTGTGGCTGTTCTGTCCCAGTCCCCGTGGTCCCGCGTGGAACAGAAGAGGTCTGGGGTCACATGGGGGCCGTGGCTAAGGCACTAGGGCTTGGTTCTGGCAGGCAGAGCGGACGGGGCTGGGAACGGGGCCCTACGGGCGTAAGCGAGGTTACCCTACGCGAGTGGCGTAAAGCGGGTTTGTAAATGCCGCCTGCCCTGCTCGGGCCTGAACGCCTCCAGGAAGTCTCCTGTAGGTGGGGGCGGGAGGGGAAGGGCGAGGTTGGCCTCTGCTGCCCCCGGAGTAGGGAGAGGGCGGATGTGCCTGGGGTGGGGTCCTCTGAAGGTGTGGCTTGGGGCGGGGAGATGAGACTGCTGTTTTCCCCCAGCTCTAAAAGTAGGATAGGGAAGGAGTGGAGGAAGGAAGGGGCACTTGGAGTCGACTCTTGAGGTGACTCGTTATGCCCTTTGAGACAAGAGAACTGTAGAAGGAAGAGTCAAAATGTTGACAGAGATCTACGGATTCAGTTCCAGTTTCATGATGTGGTCCCTCTAAGGAGGTAATTTTGCCACGAATAGGCAAGTTTAACTTTATAAAGATGTAATTCCTAATATGTATTTACACCTTTGCTGTTTCAAGGAGTATTCCTAGTGGGATGCTAATGAGGAAACCGAGGGGGTAAACGATGTACACAAGGTCACACACGTAGGGACAGATCTTCTGACTGTAATCCATTTGTAATCCAGCTTCTAAATCTGAGCTGCCGCACCAGAAAGAAAGAGTGGGGAGATTGGTTGTGTTTTTTGAAGAGGAAGTTGCAAAGTAATGCATTTTGGTATTTCTAAGAAGCCATCTGTGAAGTTCTCAATAAAAGAAGCACTCACTCTAATCTGTTGTTGGAAAAATAAGAATCAATTTCAACTTAGCTATTTTTTCCTTATATTAGAGGTATATTAAGTGGTGAATGGTGTTACCGTTTTAAAGGGTAGTTAATGGGACAGGAGAAAGGTAACAATATGGCTCATCTTTATTCGTGAAAGATACTCCTTTCCCTTTCCACTTTAGGACTGTATTATTATTATTATTCTCAACTGAGAACAATGGGATTGGGATTCTTCCACGAAATTTATTTTACACTTTTTCAAATAATACAGCATCAAGAGACAGTTTAGTGTGCTCATTACTAGAAAAGAAGATATGCTGCATTTCTTGGAGGTAACATGACATTTTTTTTTTTTTTTACTTCTCCTCTTTCATGTGTGTGTGTAAATAATAACATCAGGCTTTTGTATATTTTATTTTTCTTACCATCTGTGAGTTTTAACTCATCCTTGTTTTATGTTGAAGAATGGAAAAACAGTACATTTATGTTTTGTATTGAGCAGAAAGTAGTGTGCTTGTTCCAGTCTTATCCATTGTTGTGACCAAATAAAATTACAGTGCATAAATATTATCTTTAATAGAGTTTTAGTAGTACATTATTGACATTTGTTCCTGGTAAGTTTATATATAAGAATCAGTCATCTGCTGATCGCAGGTAGTCTGTCATGGCTTACTGTTGTATGCATTGACCATTGAAATATGGCACATTTGAATGTACTGTGCAGTTATTAAAATTACCCACAATATGTCTAACTTTCGAGTGCAAAAACACTTTCTAGAATCAGGAGTGCTATTACATTCCTTTTAAAATAAAAATGACTTTTAAAATAAAAGAGAGGTGTAATACTACAGAATGAAGTAAAATCAAGAGTAGTTAAGCACCATGAGTAAGAAATGCAGTACACAAGGAAGGAAGACCTAACTAAGCAAGTGGAAACTTATGTGGAGATAACTGACTCAGTGCTGTGTTAGATGGTGTGGTAGTTTAAGTAAACCATAAACGGATCATGAGTCAGTGATAGTAAAGAAAGAATGTTAATATATTTTCTATATGGCCACATACAGGCATTTGGTGTGTTGGAGGAAGTGAGAAATGAGTTCTAATTTTTGGCATGCATTTGGGACGTTGTGGAATGAACTTTTGAACCTAAAGTCAGCAAAATTTGGGAATTAGTAAAATTAATATTACGCACTTGTCTAGTGCATGCTAATTTTTGTCCTTGGTTAGATTGTACCACTAACTTTTCTTCATCTCTGAGCATCATCGTAGTTTTGGTATTTTGTCTGGTCAGTAACAGAATGGTAAGATACTGTTTTTATTGTATTTATCATCTTTCATTTTCATCTATCATCTATGTGTTGGAGGACTGTGGTGGTATAACTGAGTACCTGTTTACAAAGAGAATAAAGAAAGAAGTTCAGATTGGTTTTAAGTGCAAGATTCTGTAACTAGTAACTGGCGGGACCAAGGCGTAATCCAGATCTCTTAACTATAGACATTTTTAATACTTTGAGATAAAGACTCAGTTTCCTTATTTATTTTTACATGATAAAAAGACTTAAAATGACTTAAATATTCAGGTACTATTACCCTGTTACTCTATTCATTGCTGACAGTTTCTCTTTTGTTTCCTGTGTACCTTTCCAGCCTTTTCCCCAGCCTTTCTTGTTTACTGTTCCTTTCAGTTACTACCTGCATAAGCTTTTTCCTGACTGGGGGCATTTATACTTGTTTCATCCTCCTGCTTGGACTTCCCTGGTGGCTCAGATGGTAAAACGTCTGTCTACAATGCAGGAGACCTGGCTTCAATCCCTGGGTTGGGAAGATCCCCTGGAGAAGGAAATGGCAATCCACTCTAGTACTATTGCCTGGAAAATCCCATGGACAGAGGAGCCTGTCCATGGGGTCGAAAAGAGTCGGACGACTGAGCGACTTTACTCACTCATTCATCTTCCTGCTTGGACTGCTTCACCTCCTCTTCCCAAGTCTGGGTCTTTCGATCCCATGGACTGTAGCCCACTACACTCCTCTATCTATGGAGTCCTCCAGGCAAGAATACTGGAATGGGTAGCCATTCCTTTCTCCAGGGGATCTTCCTGTCCTAGGGATTGAACCTGGGTCTTCTGCTTGCCTTGCAGGCAACCTCTACTGTCTGAGCTACCAGGGAGGCCCCAAGTCTGGCCAACTCCTAGTTAATTTTCAAGTCTCAGTTTAGATGTCATTTCTCAGGGGAATGTTCCCTGACCTTTGACGACTCCTTCCTTAAACTAAGTCCCTACTGTATATTCACCACACTCTGTACTTTTTTGTAGCATCGTCACAGTAGGAACGTAATTATTTTTGTGTTTATTTGATAAGTGTCTGTCTCCCTCACTAGACAGTAAGCTTCCTGAGCAGGACCCTTATTTGTCATGTGCCTTACCTCATTACTTATACAGTGTCCGGCACAAAGTTAAGTAGTCAGTAATTATTTGCTGAATGTATGAATAAATGTAAGTGCTTTCATGCACAGTGCGTCCAGCACTCTGCAAGGGTCAGAAATACAAAAATGAATAAAAGAGATTTGTTTCCTACCTTTGAGTTGACTCATTGGAAAAGACCCTGATGCTGGGAGGGATTGGGGGCAGGAGGAGAAAGGGACGACCGAGGATGAGATGGCTGGATGGCATCACAGACTCAATGGACGTGAGTCTGAGTGAACTCCGGGAGTTGGTGATGGACAGGGAGGCCTGGCGTACTGCGATTCATGGGGTCGCAAAGAGTCGGACACGACTGCGCGACTGAACTGAACTGAACTGAACTGAACCTTTGGATAAAAAGAAGTTATTGACAGAAATTGTATACAAATTGTAGAAAGATGTTTGTTTCTTGGAGGTCTGTAAAATCAGGGTAGTTTTCTGTGTGGAAATGGCAAAGGAATCATTTTCTATTACAGCAAAATTTCTGTATAACAGTGTTTTGGAGACCTTATCACTATCCTGCTCTTGCGAGCAACATTCATTATAATAAAATACATAATGCAAGAAACTAACTTTCTGTGAATTCTATTCTTCCCTGTTAGCTTGTCTGTCCTCAACAAAATTCATGAGTTTCCCTTTTCTTTGTTGTTTTGTTTTTTAACCACAGTAATCTTCCTTTGAATTTTACCTTTAATATAACTTGCCTTCAACAAGGTGACTGTAAAACTGAGTGGTGTTTATTTCAAAGGAGCTTAAAGTTTGAGCTTCCTGAAAATTGTCATATTTCAGTGGGTCTTAAGGTAATATCTTATTTGCTTTAAACCTCGGTACTTACGAGATTAAAAATATTATTTTCAAAACATGAAGACTAAATTCAGAAATGTGTTAGGTTTTGGTCTGAAAACAAATTCTCTGATCCTTCAGAGTACTACTATAATGGTGTAGAATAAATTCAGCAGCTCAGAGTTGCTATAGCTTTGCATGCCTTCATGAATTTACCAATTCACTGTCCCACAAAATATTGTCCAAAAATGCTTGCTTATATTTGGCCCAGTTTTTATCATTAATACAAGTCTTTGATAAATCCTAAACTTACATTTTTAAGTAAGTCCCAATGTTACTTAAATCAGGGATAATAAAATTCGTTTTGACCTAGCATACCAATATGTGAAGGATAAAACTGAGCTGCTGCTTCTTTTATCTTGTTCAATTATTAAGGTTGTTAATGATTGGTAACATATGCCAAGAATTTTAAGCTAATGCCATGATAAACAATTTTTTGTCCACAATATAAAGTGCAGAAGTGATTTAGAAGTTAAATAGTGTGATTGATGGTGTATTTTACTGCATTTGAAATGTTACAGAAAGTTGTGGTCTTATTAGTGATTTATATTTTAGCAGTACAAGCATGCGTGCACACACGATGTAAAAAGTGAAAGCACCTTTATTGTAGCAGTTAGAAATAATTTATTTGCAGAAAGGTAAACTATGTAGTTTGGTGGTCCATTTTTGTTTATATGTAGAATTTAGTTTTCTTATTTTAGCTACACAATTAATTGCATCTTGGATACAATGTAATATATCATATTTTTCAAGGTCACACATTTTTTGGTGTGCATAATCTTTCTTTTTAACCACTTAAAAAGTGACATGAGTCTTCAAACTCAGTATCACTCTACAGTTGTCTAGAATCAGGTGTTGGCTATTTAAAAAAAAAAAGATTTTTCTTTTTCATCAGCTGGTTTATGAATTATTGGGTAACAGCAGTAGAACATATTAAGTAGTAGTCATTACTGTTTACTCATGTCAGTCCTTTGGAAATAAGTTCACCAGAAAAAGATAGATTGTATAATAATGATACTTTGATTTATTCATTTATCTTACATTTATTAAATATATATTATGTGTAAAATTGCCTTAAATCTTTGTATGAACCCTGTAATGTAGAGACACTATTATCCCCAATTTAAGAAAACTAAAGTATAGGGAGGTTAAGTAACTTTCGAAAGGTCACACAACCACTTATTGCTTGGAATTAGGATTTAAATCCATGCTGGTGAAGTTAAGACACTATATTTTTAATCATGGCAGTAAAAATGATGTTAGTTTTTGAGCACCGATGGAGAGCCCAACTTAGATTAGAGTTCCAGTTACAAAAAGTTGTGTCTTAGATACTAAAGTCAAGGTGGCAGGCAAAAATTACTTATCTTAAAATTTACTCTAAAAGGAACACTTTGAAAGTTACCACATTGGAAACTGACATAGCATTAACAAACATCATTTTTCCCCTAGCATTGGAATAGAATTACTTTTCCTTTGAGTGCTGGGTCAGGTGTTTAACTTGCTATTCAGAGATCTTTCTGGAAAGGAAATAGGTGTGGTGAGCCTCTCATTTAGGGGACAGTTGTGGCTCTCAGTCCAGTGGTGGGTAGCAAATCCGTGTCTTTAATTGCTTTCATTCAGGGGCTTATATTTGTGGAATGGAATTACAATCACCCAGTATTTCAATAGTTATTATTATTTTTGTTTTCTTCAAAAATGAAAAATGTTAAACGTGCCCGTTGAATTTGCATAGGGCAAGTATATGTATAGTGTGACACAGTATGCTCCCCGGAGTTATGTAAAGTGGCAGCTTGACATGTATTTCTTTATTGTCTCTCTTCCCTACAAGACTGCACACCCTCAAGGGCATGGAGTATATCTAGCTTTTCATCATCGCATTTCCAACACTGCTGCTGATTTAGACTGACTATGAAGATCCCCTGGAGAAGGAAATGACAACCCACTCCAGTATTCTTGCCTGGAGAATCCCATGGACAGAGGAGCTTGGTGGGCTGCAGTCCATGGGGTCGCAAAGAGTCGGACACACCTGAGCAACTACACTTACTTATGCAGAGTACTGAGCTAGGTACTGGCAAATAGAGAAAGGAATAAAACTTCTCTACAGTGTTTATAATTTAGTGGATGGTAGGGGGTTGGAAAGACCATTATATGGACATTTGGTCTTTCTGACATATTAAGTACTTGCACAGGCATCAGTTCATTTGATAATTTTGCATCAGAGCCAATAGGAAGGGGGAAAAAATGATAGTTTCTCTGAGATATCTTCTGGTCCCTGGTACTGAAATATGCCTTTCTGCCTTATTCAGCCATCCTGTCTTCAGGATGAACTGGAAATCTAATGGAGTTTGGATTTCAGGAAGGACAAAACCCTCAGGTGTTAAACCCTTGCTTCCTTCTTAGACTTCATTATGTTGCTGGAACCAAAGGCATTTGGGAATGGTAAATGAGTCATACCTAGCCTCCAGAGTGCAACTGCTCCCTATACCAGTTCACATTGTTACAAGGCTGTCTAATTTAATTCCAAAGGATTTCAAATAATGCTGTGGCCTTTTATTCAGAGTAGACACTTGCAGATGCCTTTATCCGTAATAGGCATTTTGACAGTACTGTCAAAACTTGAGAGGTTTCTGAGGTCCTCCCTTAATTTTGGTTTCCTTCCTTGAAAAATGAATTACAGTTTTATAAGTGAAGGTCATGGGAGGAATTGTATATATGATACAAACAAATACCATCTGTCTTCTTCATTTCTTCTTGTGACTAATAGCATTTTTATTTGAGATCCTTGGAGCTAAAGGTGAAGTTAAATGTCACTATCGTGATAGAATCTTATCCTTATTCTCACTTACTGTTAAACAAATGAGTCAGAGTCCATTTATTAGGTTGGTGCAAAAGTAACTGCAGTTTCAGTCGTGAATTTTAAATCATTATAACTTGGCTAAAATACATCTTTATTAATCAAAATAGGAACCATTACAATCAACACATTTTGCCAATGAGAAATAAGTTTGTTTATTCCTGTAGTGTAAAAATCCATGCTTTGGGATTCGACAAACTCTTGGAAAGCATTTTCTGCATTCTGTTGGTTATGGAAGCATTTTCCCTGCAAAAAGTTGGTGAAATGCTTGAAGAAGTGGTAGTCGGTTGACAAGAGGTCAGGTGAACCTGGCGAATGAGGTAAGGCCCAATTCATTCAACTTTTGAAGTGTTAGTTGTGTGACGTATGGTCAGACGTTGTCCTGGATAAGAATTAGGCCCTGTAGACCAGTGCTGGCTGCAGGCATTGCAGTTTTCAGTGCATCTCATCAATTTGCTGAGCATACTTACCAGATGTAATGGTTTCACTGTGATTCAGAATGTTGTAGTAGATCAGACACTACCAAACAGTAACTATGACTTTGGTGTAAGTTTGGCTTTGGGATGTATTTTGGAGATAATTCTCAGTCCAGCACTGAACTTGTCATCACCACTAGTTGTCATATAAAATCCACTTTTTGTCTCACATAACAATCCAATAGAGAAATAGTTTGTTGTTGTTGCGTAGAATAAGAGAAGAATATACTTCAAAGCAATGATTTTTTTTGGTTTGCGGTCAGCTCATGAGGCACCCCCTTAACTAGCTTTTTCACCTTCCAGTTTGCTTCGAATACCAAATGATTGTAGAATGGTTGAGGTGTTGAGTTCTTCAGCAGCTTCTCCTGTAGTTGTAAAGAGAATCAGCTTCAGTGATTGCTCTCAGTTGGTTGTTGTCAACTTCCGATGGCTGGCACCATGCTCCTCATCTTCAAGGCTCTCACCTCCTTTGCGAACTTCTTGAACCACCACTGCACTGTGTGTTTGTTAGCAGTTCCGGGGCCAAATGCATTGTTGATGTTGTGAGTTGTCAGCGCTGCCATTTTGAACTCAGATGAGAAAATTGCTCCAATTTGTGTTTTGTCTAACATCATTTCCATAGTCCAAAATAAATATAAAATAGCAAGTAGTAAATCATTAGCAAAAAAAATAAAGTGAGAAATGCACATTAAAATAATGTATAGCATAACCATATTTATTAAGAATATATTCCAATATCAAACAGCAAATTTCAACAGTGCAAAATTGCAATTACATTTATACCAACCTAATATCTGGGGCTAATAATTTTATAAACATTTAAGCACCTTGTGGCAGTGTTGTGGTGCAAAGAAATTTGATAAAGAAAATACACATTGCATCCTGTAGCGAACCTTAGGCAATAAGGAGTTATTAAGGAAAATGTAAGACTATAAGTGATAGAGAGCAGGTAAGCCTGAGCCGTGTGATATGTGTGTGTGTGAGTTGCTCAGTCGTGTGTGATTCTTTGCAACTTAGCCCTCCAGGCTCCTCTGTCCATGGAATTATCCAGGCAAGAATACTGGAGTGGGTAGCCGTTCCCTTCTCCAGGGTGTCTTCCCGATCCAGGGACAGAACCCAGGACTACCACATTGCAGGCAGATACTTTACCATCTGAACCACCAGGGAGCCCAGGAGAGCTTAAGTTGAATTTCTAAGGGGTTTTAAAGGAAGACTTTAGAGTTGTATTAGAGAAATTGAAACTCACAAATACTAATGCAAAAGAGAATATAGAGATGTACCTCAAACACTAAATTAAGCAATTAGGCATTATTTAATTCATGAACCACTAGATTAAGAACTTCGTGGGCAAAAGATGAACACATTTAAGGGAACAAATTTGTTTCCTGCCCTCCAACAAATGTTTTCATTTAAATTTTGTTCAGACCAGAACTGAACAAAACTTTGCATTCGAATAGGGGGATAAAATAGAATATTGTCACTGCCAAAGAGATGTTCTTTTCCCTTGAACTTGTACAGAAATATCTTAGAAGCTCAAATAGCAGTTGTTGCTATTTTTGTTGTTCCCCTTTCCCATCAGAGGTAGCAGGCCTTTTGATTCTATTCTCTTTCAGTTTTCCTGAATAGATTATCCCCTCTTACGGATTTTTTTGGGGAGTTCTTTGATCATATCTTGATTTCACTCTTCTACCAAGCTTGCTTCTGGGCCACAACTTTCTTTATTAAATTGATCTATGTACACTAAGAGAATAAAAATTTTAACACAGACTTAGCAAATAATTTTACAGTGCATTTGATGATCACATTTTTTAAGAATTCCTAAACTGTGATTTACTTTGGATGACACCTGTAACTTTTTGGGTGGCCCAAGTAATTTATATATGCCTTCATTTTGGCAAGTGGGGAGGAAAAGATTTTAAAAGGCTATTGTAAGTGTCCTTTTTGACACTGTGATAATCAGTATTAGCCCATCCTTGTGTGTACTGTGCAGGGGCGGGACTAGGGTGAGGCAAACAAAGAGTTTAGTGTACAAAATTTCAAGAGGCACTCACTCTCTGTCCCACAAGAGCTTAATTTTGTGCTCTAGCCATCTGGTTTGCCTCACACTCATTCCTGATGCTGTGTCGGATTCATAGACTCTTGGATGAAGTATCAGTAACTAATAATATGAATGTTTATTGTATGTCAGATACTGCAATAAGTACATGCATTTTGTACTCTTAATAACGCTGTGATGTGAATACCTCAGTCAGTATTGCCAGTAAATTTCTCATTGAGTTTAAAAAGAGATTAAATGATGTCACCCATTCAAACTTAAACCTGTTTTAAATCTGAGCACTTGCCTACTACTCTGTGCTATCCATCCATATGTAGAAAATGTTAGTTGCTTGTCCATTTATGATTTCTGTATTTAGATACTACTCCCCCCAAATATTCTTACACTGGCATGATGCAGTTACCTTTTAAAGTACCTGAGTCAGAGGTCTTGGCATCAAAAATGGAAGATTCGCAGACTTGGCTGCTGTATACCCTAGGGCGACCTTGAATCAGAGCCATGTTCCCATTGGCGTTAGTCTCTAAGCATTCTGCCTGGAGTCTGGGGGTCTTGGCTCTCAGCTGAGTGATCCGTGGAGGACACAGAGACCAGGGCAGGTGATCCTAGAAGTAGATCACTTTGGCAGACAGAAGACACGGCAAGCATGTCCCATACAATGGGTTATAGTAGCTCTATAGAATACATACTTAACAATATGTCACAGTTTAGTTTATTAATGTGAATTTCTGGGGACTTTTTCTAAATTGTGAGATTTGGAGATTGGACTTGATAGAATTGAGGAATGTTTTCGCTTTAAAATTTTATAGTCTTAATGTTTCAGTTCAAATCAGTTCAGTTCAGTCGCTCAGTCGTGTCCGACTCTTTGCAACCCCATGAATTGCAGCATGCCAGGCCTCCCTGTCCATCACTAACTCCCGGAGTTCACCCAGACCCACACCAGTGGAGTCAGTGACACCATCCAGCCATCTCATCCTCGGTTGTCGCCTTCTCCTCCTGCCCCCAATCCCTCCCAGCATCAGAGTTTTTTCCAATGAGTCAACTCTTCGCATGAGGTGGCCAAAGTACTAGAGCTTCAGCTTCAGCATCATTCCTTCCAAAGAAATCCCAGGGCTGATCTCCTTCAGAATGGACTGGTTGGATCTCCTTGCAGTCCAAGGGACTCTCAAGAGTCTTCTCCAACACCACAGTTCAAAAGCATCAATTCTTTGGTGCTCAGCCTTCTTCACAGTCTTAATGTTTAGGTTTCTTAAATGCATGAGTATGTGACAACAGTACAGATAAATTTACTGGTGAGAGATTGAGATCTGAAACTTTCTGAATTATGGAAAAAAATTTGGGTCTGGATCATATTTGCCAGCGCTTACCTTTACTATTTGGACCACTTACCTTTGTTCAAAATGCTTGTGTAGTGATTGTGCCTAGAGCAGTGGTTCTCAAATTATGGAGAGAGAGGGCTCCTGTGAGAGAAAGGGCTGGTAAACTGAGTTACTACTCAATACATTTATTGCATGAATGAACAGTTTATTGAATCGAAGCAAGTCTGGTTCTAGAGTCACTGTGCTCGTTACTCACCACTCTAATGACAATGCTAATAATGTAGCCCCCTCACACCTTCCCCCCTGCTAAGTCTATAGGTCCAAGACTCCTGGTGGATGTTGGAAACCTCAGATAGTACCAAGCCCTCTATATACTATTATTTTTTCCTATGCATCCATATCTATGATAGTTTAATTTATAAATAGCAAGAGATTGGCAGCCATAATAAAATAGAGCAATTATAATAATTCAGTGTAATAAAGTTATGCAAATGTGGTCTCAAAATATCTTAGTGTACTGTACTTACCTTTCTGTGATGATACTGGGTGATAAAATGTCTGAGTGATAAGACTAATCGAGGTGAATGACATAGGCATTGTGATTTAGTGTTAGGATACTATTGACCTTTTGTTTTCTTACTATTGACCTGATGATAGATCGGAAGGAGGATCATCAAGCTATGATGATGTGAGTAGTGGCATGTTAGGAGTAGATGATATCTATGATTGGGGGTCTCAGACTGGAGGGCATGAGATTTCATTATGCTGCTCAGAATGGCAAACAGTTAAAAATTTATGAATTGTTTATTTCTGAAATGTTCTATTTAATATTTTAGACCTTGGTCGACCTTAGGTGAAACTGGTTAAAGTAAGGGGTAAACCACTGTGTAATTCAAACAGCCCTATTCCTATTCACCTTTAGGTGAAGTTTTAAGCCTTTCTTAGAACCTTACAAAATCGCCTCAGTTGTGTCCAACTCTTTGCGACCCCATGAATCGCAGCATGCCAGGCCTCCCTGTCCTTCACCAACTCCCGGAGTCCACTCAAACTCATGTCCATCGAGTCAGTGATGCCATCCAGCCATCTCATCCTTGGTCGTCCCCTTCTCCTCCTGCCCCCAATCCCTCCCAGCATCAGAGTCTTTTCCAATGAGTCAACTCTTCGCATGAGGTGGCCAAAGTACTGGAGCTCAGCTTTAACATCATTCCTTCCAAAGAAATCCCAGGGCTAATCTCCTTCAGAATGGACTGGTTGGATCTCCTTGCAGTCCAAGGGACTCTCAAGAGTCTTCTCCAACACCGCAGTTCAAAAGCATCAATTCTTCGGTGCTCAGCCTTCTTCACAGTCCAACTCTCACATCCGTACATGACCACTGGGGAAACCATAGCCTTGACTAGACAGACCTTTATTGGCAAAGTAATGTGTCTGCTTTTGAATATGCTATCTAGGTTGGCCATAACTTTTCTTCCAAGGAGTCTGTGTCTTTTAATTTCATGGCTGCATTCACCATCTGCAGTGATTTTGGAGCCCAAAAAGTAAAGTCTGACACTGTTTCCACTGTTTCCCCATCTATTTCCCGTGAAGTGATGGGACCAGATGCCATGATCTTCGTTTTCTGAATGTTGAGCTTTCCAACTTTTTCACTCTCCACTTTCACTTTCATCAAGAAGCTTTTTAGTTCCTCTTCACTTTCTGCCATAAGGGTGGTGTCATCTCCATGTCTGAGGTTATTGATATTTCTCCCGGCAATCTTGATTCCAGCTTGTGCTTCTTCCAGTCCAGGGTTTCTCATGATGTACTCTGCATAGAAGTTAAATAAGCAGGGTGACAATATACAGCCTTGATGTACTCCTTTTCCTATTTGGAACCAGTCTGTTGTTGCATGTGCAGTTCTAACTGTTGCTTCCTGACCTGCATATAGGTTTCTCAAGAGGCAGATCAGGTATTCCCATCTCTTTCAGAATTTTTCACAGTTTATTGGGATCCACACAGTCAAAGGCTTTGGCATAGTCAATAAAGCAGAGATAGATGTTTTCCTATGATCTCATGAGTTTTTTGGTTTTTTTTTTTTTATTTTCCCATGAGATTCCTTTGGAACCCTTAGTAGACACCAGGAATAAAGTTTTACTGTCCTTGAATTTTAAAGTTCCGTGGCCTTTAAGATGATACAGTTTTTACCTCCTTTATACTTTCTGATGAGGAAATAAGGCCGTGATTAAGTGAAACTTCTGTCAAGTCAGGAGGACCCAAAACCCTTGTCTCAGGTGCTGAGTCAAACTTAATTTTACCTGTGTCTTGGAGACTGTCCTTAGCAGTTTTTTTTTTTTTCCTTTCTTTTGACTCTAGCTACTGTTCTTTCCATACCAGTGATATCCAGCCTGTCCTGTTCACAAGAATCATCTGGGCTGGCTGCTGAGACTACAGCTTCCTTAACCCTTTCTTGGAGATTATGAGTAATCTTGAGAACTTGTGTTTTTAATAAGCCCTGAAGTGATTGTGATGGCTTAGGTTGTCTAGCATTTGGAAACTTCAGCACTCTTCACTCTTTCTCATAAAGTTTTGCATTCTCCTGAAAGCTGGGTAACTTTTTGGATCTTACTTACGTGTAAAGCAAGGTTAACCAGTGTTGGAATGCTTCCACTTTGAGAATTTTGTGAACTATTAAATTATATACCAGTTGTATCCTTAATAAAATTAAGACATTAGAATTAATAATCTCTGTTTTTATTCCCTTTGGTTTTCATGTAAGTTTCTTTTGGAATTCTGATTTTATTTTCAGTGGTCTGATGCTTATATTCTCAGTTTACTACAGTAGGAAGAGCTTGGGATAGCCAAAAGAGATAAAAACTGGTAAATGTAACTGGGTCCAGACTTTCTTAATAGAATTATTTAGATTTCTGTGTTTGTTTTTGTTTTGCTAGGCTTAATATTTGAAAAGTGTTAGCAAGACTGATTCAACTTATAAATTGCCCATCTCTTGTCTCATTAATTTATGCATTCAGCAAATGTTTATTAAGGTCTACTGTGTACCTGCTAATGCTGACTGGTAATGTCACTATTGGGAAAAAGAAACACACTTACAAATTATAACATGAATTCATGGATTCTATTTACTGCTGGAATTAATAAACTTAGCTAAATATTATGGACAGTTTGGAGAGCCAACAAAAATAAATAAAACTTTCCTCCTTTAGGGAGGGAAGTGAAAGGAATTATAAGAATTTGGGATCATGAAGGGGGCTAGTATTAGATTTGACTATAGAGAAAAGCAAGACAACCTGCTTATAAATATTTTTCAAGTCTAGAATTTCCTTTACTTAGGAAACTTCTATTTTCCCCAAAAACTATATGCATCAATTCCAAGAACTTCCATTTGTTCACACATTTTATTTGAGAGTAAATAACCTTGGCCCTGTTGTGCCCCAGAGTAAAAAAAGTGAGGCTGTTTCAAGAAATGCTGATTCTGAGCCTTGAGACAAACCCAAGTGTGGTTCTTTAAATGAACAGACTCCTTTGCTTGGTTGCATAGTGTGTGGCGAAACTCTTTAAGACTAAATTTGGCATTAAAGTGGCATAGAGTTGCATGTTGTTTATTGAACTGTTTCAAATGAAGAAGCATGTAGAAGGATTGACAACGAAATTTTACTTGAAGTTAAAATTGGCAGAACAGTTTAATATTTAAAAAGCTTTATTGGAATTGTTGATTTTTATTCACATGTAAATGCTAATGAAACTGGCTCAGCTTGTGATTGTCTGTTCTGAAAAGTTCATATATAAATTGGTTCTTTGGAACATTTTCCCATGGGAACAATGTTTTAAAAGAGTAGTTAAGTGTGGAGTAACCAGCCACCTGTGTAGCCCATAATGTTGCTATAATACTGTCTTTTTGATGACAAATAGTAGCTGATAGTAAAGTTAGTTTTAGCGGCAAGAAAAACTATGTGTATATTTATATATGTATAAGTAAATTAGAGAAAGAGACAGTTACAGAGAGAGATAGTTAATTTAAATAATATCTTAGGAGAAAATTTCCAACATGGTACAGTACCACTTATTAGACAAAATGTTTAAAAAAAAAAATCAATGCCAGTATTTGAAAAGGTAAAAATTAAGTGTTTGAGCGGGTAGATAGGTAGATATCAGCAGGAATTCAGAAAGTGACTCTAGCCACCTTACTGACCATTCAACTGTGTCTCCCTTTGTATATACAGGGATAGGCATGTGTTCAAAAGAGTAAAAGACAAAAATGATCCCATGAGTGTACTTAAGTATCTTACCTCCTTTAATTTATGCCTCCTTTTAACTGAGATCCTTTAAAACTTAGACTCCTCTCTTGCTAGCTCACCAGTTCAATCTCTGCTGGTAGTGCCCTCTATATACAAGTGACACTACTCTTTGAGTGTTAAACTTGACCTCATCAAGAAATGAAATAAAAAAATATTTTAGGTTATTGTGCATATTCAGAAGCATCTAAAACTTTTAACCTTCTCTTGGAAACACCTGATGCTGGTCCTTTTATCTAGTTCTCCCATAAAAGCATAGCATCCTGTGTGGTTTTCACAATTGTTCATTTTGTCTTTCCTTCCATAGTATAAGCTCTCTGAGGTCTTGTCTTGTTCACTGTTCTGTGTTAGTACTAGGCCCAATATTGTATTGATAGTCAATAAATATTTTTATTTTTTTAAAAGAAATATTTATTATATAAATGAAAGATTTTTCTCTCTGTCATTCTGTAAAATAGTTTTTCAAGTTCTGTTGTTGACCCTGTACTGCTATCTTTCACTTTCTTTTTTCATAGATACTGATGCCTTTCATTTACTATCAATAATGTACATCGGTACCCATCATTTTCACTTTGATTAGTATCACAGCATTTCAGCCCTTCATTTTTGTTCCAAGTTTATTATGAAAAGGTATTCACAGTTAAATTTAAGTGGAAAGGCAGATTATCAAGTGGTTTATTAAGTAGTCTGTAACAGCAGATATTTACTTGCTCTTGTTTACTATTCAGGTTCTATTGATATGGATGCATTAAGTTTCTTGTTTTTTCCTGCCTTCAGTTTCGTTCCTCCATTCTGTCCTTAATTCTGTGGCCAAAGAAATCTATTTAAGTACCAGTTGACTCATCAGATAATGGTTTTCTCTTGTCTTATAGAATAAAATTTAGGAATTGGCCTTTTCTTCCTTTTATTTATTATTTCATTATTTGATTCTGTGAGTTCAGGAAGCAGATGTAAGCTCAGAAAGAGGAAAAATTTTCCATGTTTAGAACTACTAAAATAAGACTAAACTTTCAGTTGGTGTCAGTTGGTGTTGAGTTCCCCTTCACTGGTAGGAATATGGAGGAATAGTAAGCAGTTCTCAGATGGGACAGGTCATTGGAGTTTGTTTGAAGCTATGAGCACTAACCTTTGTACCTTTCAAACTGCTTAGGTCTTCCACAGTCTGCATCAGGTAATTTTTTAACGATTAGAACCACATCTTTTTTATCCCCCACTGTGCATGCATGTGTAGGTGGTTAACATATATTTATTCAGTAAATGAATAATGTCTGGGTACTTTCTTGGGTAGATGAGATTCTTAGTTTTCACTTGATACTCTGTTTCTTGATTTGGGAGTGTCAAATCTGAAGTCATAGACCTCTGCATGTGCGATCTTAGGCAAGTTATTTACCATCTGAATCTGCTTTTTCATCTGTAAAATTAGAATGACAATTACTATAAGGTAAGTTATTGGGAGGACTAAATGCATGTGAAAAATATTTTATAATCTGAAAATGCTTTATAAAAGGTACAAATTATTCAAAATTGATAGCTTTTTTGTTGAACTTACATATTATATATCATTTAATATTTAAATATGGTAACTACTGTTACTCTTTCACTTTATAATTAGGCTCAGTTTTCAACCTAGCAAAGGAATTAAATATAGATGCTTTCTTTTCAAAAGCAACACATTTCCTCAACTCCTCAAGGCAAAATTTCTCTCTTATATTGTTGAATTCTCAATATTTTATTTCCAAACATCCAGTACCCATGGATTTTTCTTCCTAGTTTCTTTGTTAACTTTGGACAAAGATTCAAAAAATACCACTGGCAAAATTAAATAATATTAAATAAATTATTTAATTAAGAAATTAGATCAATTTTTCCCCCTAAATAGATCACATTTGGTGGAATTTTCCCAATTTAAAAATAAATTAGGGTAAATAAGGGTTAGTGTGTTGAAGAGTTTGGGATTAGCACCTTTTAGGTAGCCAGAAGAGCAGGCCCGAAAATATCCTAATGAGTTACAGTGAAGTGAAAATGTGAAAGTGTAAGTCGCTCAGTCGTGTCCTACTCTTTGCGACCCCGTGGACTGCACATGCACAGTCCATGGAATTCTCCAGGCCAGAATACCTGAGGGGTAGCCTTTCCCTTCTCCAGGGGATCTTCCCAACCCAAGGATTGAACCCAGGTCTCTAACATTGCAAGTGGATCCTTTACTAGCTGAGCCACAAGGGAATGCCTTAAATCTTTGATGGTTGCTATGTTTTTGTTATTTTTTAGGTGATAAAATCGTGAAGGATTAGCAAAAAACTGTAATGAAAATGTTAAACACTTGAAGTTTTTATTCTTAATTCTAATATAGTAAATATCTGTTCTTTCTTGCCCTTTAACCAGGTCAGTATATGTTTTGTGCTTTATTCTTTTATCACAAAGAAGAGAAGAAAGACTGCAGTGAATGAAGATTCCTCTGCATTTTAGCACTGCTTTTTCTACTGTAGTTGGCTTTTGAATGAGGATGACAATGGAAGAGATGAAGAATGAAGCTGAGACCACTTCTATGGTTTCTATGCCCCTCTATGCAGTCATGTATCCTGTTTTCAATGAGGTAAGTGGATAAACATTTCTTCATATGACCTGTGGAATTTATGTCTGCTTCATTTATTCATTTGTTTGTTTCCTCATATAACAAGTACTTATATAAATGGACTCCATCTATGTATTAAGCATTGTTCCAGGGCTGGACATAAAACAGTGAGGGAAAAGCCCTGAACTTTTGCTCTTTCTCTGGAGGTTTCACTATAGTAGAAGAGAGAGACATTAGACAAAAGAATACAAGTAATTTTATAAATGAAGAATTGTGATGAGTGTTATGAAGTGTAAAAACAAAATGTGTTAAGTAAAGTAACAGGTGAGACCTATTTTAGGGGCTAGGACAGGCCTCACTGGAATAAGAGACATATGCTAACATCTGAAAGAGGTAAATAAGGGTTAGTGTGTTGAAGAGTTGGAGATTAGCACCTTTTAGGTAGCCAGAAGAGCAGGCCTGAAAATATCTAATGAGTTACAGTGAAAGTGAAAAGGTGAAAGTGAAAGTCTCTCAGTCGTGTCCGACTCTTTGCGACCCCATAGACTGCACATGCACAGTCCATGGCATTCTCTGGGCCAGAATACCGGAGGGGTAGCCTTTCACTTCTCCAGGGGATCTTCCCAACCCAGGGACTGAACCCAGGTCTCCAACATTGCAAGCGGATTCTTTACTAGCTGAGCCACAAGGGAAGCCCAAGAATACTGGAGTGGGTAGCCTATCCCTTCTCCAGCGGATTTTCCCGAGCCAGGAATGGAACCAGGGTCTCCTGCATCACAGATGGATTCTTTACCAACTGAGCTATGAGGGAAGCCCCGAGTTAAAGTTAGAGTAACAAAACATAATTTTACTGATAAATGGAAGATACCACTGCTTTGTATCTAGAGAAGATATAATTGCTTTTTTATTTGAGGATTTTTCTAGAACTTAATAATACTGATACATTTTAGGTTTGTTTTTTTTTTAAGTTGATATTTAATAGGCTAAGCTATGTAGAGTTTTTAGAACTGGAAGTTCTGTAAGAGATAATTTCTCCCCTCCTTTTAAGGTGAACTGAGGTCCTGATTTGTGAGATTATTTTGCTTTAAAGTTCCTTTCTTTACATAAAAAATTCTGGAGGTAAGTGGTCCAGGACTAATAGTATTGAGTCAGTATCATCAAAAACTGAGGTTCCTGTCTTCTGTTTCATCATCCTAGTGCTTGCTTTCCATTGTCAAGGTCACTTAAGCATGTAGGATGGCTGTTCCTGTTCTGTCCTAAGTTGTTGGAAAGGGGTAAAAAAATGAAGCGGGGGGTGGGGATTTATTTCCAGCTGATAAAGCTTCCTTAAAGTAACCTTTCTGAAAGTCGTACTTGAGACTTCCATTAACATCTCATTGGCAAGAATATAGATTTATGACCACACCTAGCTGGGCAGTTAGGAAATTTAGAAGTTTACTGGAGAGGACACAAAGAGAAGGCATCTTTTGGAAAACCTGTCCCGATTATCCTCTACCATGATAGCATTGGAGGCGCTCTTCTAGGGCTGGCTATACCCATCTCTGGCAGCTAGAGCCAACACTCCAGTCATTAATTTTGCTGTTTTGTTCTAACACTTTACCTTGGCATTGCAAGACTATAGTTATTGTTGGAAGCAGTGCTTCAGTGCTGTTCAGTAAATGTTTACTAAATACCAGCCACTTGCTGAGTCCACTGCAAGGGTTTGGAGATACAGGGAAGAAAGTCAGCATACTTCTTCTCAAGAGTTGCAGGGAACACAGATGTTTAAGCAAATCAATTATTAACTATTCAGTTATCCTTGTACCAGGTAGGAGGTAAAGAGAGTCACTAAAGGATATAGATGAGTAACCTGTCTTGACATTTAGTGTTTAAACTTCTCAGGTTCTTCAAGAGCCATCATAACAGTTCCATCGAGAGATGCTCCCTCTTTTCGTGTTTATGTAGCTAACTCTGTTGGCTATTGGATCAAGTTGTCTGGGGGCATTTGCTATATTTATCTGGTATTTTGAGTCTTTAAGGAAGGTCAGTTTGCATTGCAGAACTTCAGTTTAATCCTCTAGTTAATGAAAGAGAAATGAGAAAAGCTTTTTTTCTAAGAGTTTGAGTGACCTTTTCCTCCATATGGTGAAATGATTTTATGTGATGCTTGACTTTGGAAAACAGTTGTATAGGGTGTAGGATTTGGGTGAACTCTTAGGATTAATACTGGTATACCTTTTCTACTTTATTCATGTATAAGAAGAATTAACTTGAAAGGAAAAGAAATGGCTATGAATGGACCAGTAATTCTCTTCAGAATTCTGAAATTTGAATAACATGTGGGGTATAATGGGCCCAAGATTAGAACACGTTGCCAGATGATTCATAGTTGTTAGAAATTTGAAAACGAAGTGGCTGGTTGTGTCAGACTAAGAGATACTACATCAAGTTGTCAGGGTCTAATTTCTCAAATTGAATTTACTGATAATGGTATCAAGTTGTTTTTTTGTTTGTTTTTTTCTTTTTTAATAAAAACAAGCAATGTTCTCTGGCGTTCCAATGTATTATTGTAACATCTTAAATAAGATACCTTTATTTAACTATAGTTCAAACATGGATTTTTCTATAAATCTAATAATGGGGAAATTAGAATCTAGTTTGGTTCTGCTTTTATCTGCTTTGCATATTTAAAGATAAAATGGATGTCAAATTAATTTTACAAAAAACAGCACCACAATAGAGATAAAGTTTTACTCTGAAGGTAAATGATTCACTAAATTTTGTCCACTGTGTAGGGGAGAGTTAAAAAACTTATGCATGCTCACCTTAATGTTACATTCATAAAACTAACAATGGTAGCTTAGAAGCCATTTTGCAGAACAGATTTTTGGATAGTAGGATATCCTTACACCTGGGGAAGTTTTAGTACTGTTGCTCCGGCTCACAGGGGAAAGTTATTTATGACATTCTGGGAGCAAGATGCTTGCTAAACTTAATGAAGCTATGCCGAAAGTAAGCTGCTTGTTTAGTCAGCTGCTGCACAGTTCAGAGTCCAAGTATATTGCATGTGTTGTAAATGTACTGTGAAATAGGTCTCCTGGTTGCATTATGGAATAATGAGTTTATAGAAACCTCATGCCAAGTCTTATATATAGGTAGGTTCTCACGTACTGTATCCTTTTTTGCTGACTCTTTGTATATGGAGGAGGAAGGATGTATGGTTCGGTTCTTCATTCCAGGAAAAGACATATCATGTATGTTCTTTTCTAGTGACTTGAAAGAAAACTTTCTAAGGCATATATAAATACTTTTCCTATTAAAAAAATCAAACCTCAGATTTTAAGTAAATATTTACACTTCTCCACAGTGAAGGCGTAGGCTTCACTTATAATCCCAGTATTTAAAAGTGATCATAGTTAATATTTTGGATTTGATTTACTTCTCTGTCATTTACTGTGCTATATAATCTTGTCTTAGTTTTCTTTTCTGCAAAATGAGGATAAACAGTATTTTATTTAATTCTCACAACTCTGGGAAGTAAGTGAATTGATGTAGTCTTAGAACAGTATCAGACATGTTTAAGTATTAGATCTTATTATTAAGGAGTCTTCCACATAATTTCAGGTAAAATTGTGATCATACCTGAGAGTATGCACATTTTTAGGCAATGTTTTAGTGGAATATTCTTATAGTAGTTAGATGGCTCTGCTTATTTTTTTGCTAGACAACTTAACAACCCCGGAAACTGATTCTTTTAGAGCCAGTTATTGGACTTACTATGTACAGAACAGATGATTGCACTTTGCCTTTGTAAACTCATAAAATTTAATGGGTGGCCTCTCGATTCTGTCTACTTCTGTTTTTGTTCTGGCTATTTTTTTTAAACCTAACTCATTATCATTTGAATCACAAGAGATGTATGTGGAGTTTTTATTCTTGGCTCAGTTTAACTTTCTTTTAAAGAATATGGTCAGTAATCTTGATGGCATTAGGGGGAGGGTGGGAAAAAGGGAGAAAATATCAGTGAAATAGGCCTGATTTTCAGGAAGCAGATTTTATAGACAATTTGGAACCAACCTAATTAATTATTTTGACCTAAAAAAAAAACTTAAAATATTTTGTAAGACTGTTTAAAACTTGAGCAACTAAAGTGTTAAGTGGATATATATTTTTTTAATTTCAGGTTTAAGAAACTGGCTTGAGGGACTCCCTGGCAGTCCAGTGATTAAGACTCCAAGCCACTACTGCAGGGAACTGGGGTTCAGTCTCTAGTTAGGGAACTAAAATCCTGCATGCTGCATAGCATGATCAAAAAAATTTTTTAATGTATTTTTTTTTTAAAGAAATTGGCTTAATACTAGAAAATAAAGTATAGAAATGAACTGTTATTTCTAGAGGGAGTGATAAAAGCACTCTATGGATTCAAAATTATATAAGCTTTTAAAATATGTTTATAAATGACCCAAAAAGTTAAATTTGAAAAGTTTGCAGTTAGTTAGCAGTAAGTGGACGCAGAAGCTGTGAATACTAAGTTGCAGGAGGAGCTCACACAACTGAGAGGAGACAAAATGTGAGGTTAGGTGAGACCTTAATGTTAAGCTCACCCAGCCTATAGTTTCCATCCAGTTGTACTTCTGTCTCTAAGTGAGGAGAGGTGTTATGTGCCCTTTTTCTCTTACTCTGATTGCCTCTCTCTTAACTTTTTTACTGATGACATGGAAATCCAACATGGCAGAGATCCAGGAGTGCCTCTCCATGTCCCAGTATCCATTAATACAAAAATATCATATATCCCTTTCCTTCTTTGGATTTAAAACATCGTATATGCACTGTCAGGCAATGCTGAAAAATGATTACACTGGCTCTTTAAACATACTCCTGTCAAAGACCATTATCCCTAAAAAGCTAAAAAAAATGCTGGACCCAGTAGTAAAAGTATTGGAAACAAAGTGGATATTATTATCTGTTTCAAACTGATACAACGTCATTATATCTGCAGGGTGTTAGCAACCCTGAAGAAACGCTAAGGAAGAGGATTTTAGGAGGTTCTTCAAGGACCAGTTTAGATCTCATCTTCATACTTTTTACTTCAGCTGACAGTAATCCCATCAGCTTCTGTGTAGCTACTTACTTAATATTCTGGGGTTCCAGGAATATAGTCTGTTTCTTTGTATCTCTCAAACTGACTTCTCTCACATGGTAGAAACTCAGTACATTGTTGGTTCTTAAGCAGTTGAAGAGATTGAGTGATGGGACAGAAGCCAGCCTGGAAAGGGTGAGTACAGGATAGGTGCATACAGGAAGCTAAGTGGCTTGTATATTGGTTTTAGAGCCAGACAAATCTGGTATAAAGCCTATTTCTGTACTTTTTAGCTCTTTTATGTTGGGAAAATTTATGCAAACTGAGTTTATTCCTCTATAAAATAGAAATGATGATAGATAGTTACAGATTTATTATGAGGGTTAGTTAGAGATACTCTATAAAAATACATTATAAAGTCCATAATCTGTGCTTAGTAAAGTGGTAGCTGTTACTGGTATATTACTGGAACCTGATACTTTAATGAAAGGTACAGGTAAGGTGAACATGATTGTATTATAAATCATCTATCACATGTGAGAGGCCTAAAGTAGAAGCACATTATAATAGGGGAGGTCTAAACATACCTTGCTACCTGAGTATGAGACTGAAATTACAAATAGATTAAAAAACAATTTAGGTAAATTTATGGATGAGAGTATTTTTTGAATGTATGTAGGTACCTGTATCGGAGAAGGCAATGGCAACCCACTCCAGTACTCTTGCCTGGAAAATCCCATGGACGGAGGAGCCTGGAAGGCTGCAGTCCATGGAGTCGCTGAGGGTCGGACATAACTGTGCGACTTCACTTTCACTTTTCACTTTCCTGCATTGGAGAAGGAAATGGCAACCCACTCCAGTGTTCTTGCCTGGAGAATCCCTCAGGGATGGGAGAGCCTGGCAGGTTGCCATCTGTGGGGTCGCACAGAGTCGGACACGACTGAAGTGACTTAGCATCAGGTGCCTATATGCCTGGTATTGCCTGGGCATTGTGAATATTTTATGACTAATAAATCTTGGTGGGATTATTGCAAGATTGTGGGTAAATAATGTATCCCAAATGACTCCCAGCAGAGTTCTTTTTAGGTGCTTCACAGATCACTGACTTGATTCGGTATGTTAAGTCTGACCTCTCTCTTCTTTCTAAGGTATACATATGTAAACTTAATCTAGAAATCTAGGGCTATAGATGTCTATCTTGGCTAATTATATAGTTCCTCACCGACTGGCGGCCCCTTTTACTTGCATTGACCCTTTCATGTACCAGTCAGGGCAGTACAGAGTGAGTTAGTGCTGTTACTTGAAAGGCACTCATCTGACTCAGACCTTTGACTTGGTGAAAGTGGTCAGTGTGGTGTAAACCCGAACAAGGAAATGGGTTCCTATCAGGGAGGAAACATTCATTCTGTCTCCCTGTGCCTCCCTTGTACAAAAAGAACTTGAGATCAGAAGAGCTATATTGCTAAATGTTCTTTGCGATTCATTATAATTAAATGAATTTGGTGGAAGAAAAGTGAAAGTGAAGTCACTCAGTCATGTCCGCTCTTTGCGACCCCATGGACTGTAGCCTATCAGGCTCCCGCATCCGTGGGATTTTCCAGGCAAGAGTGCTGGAGTGGATTGCCATTTCCTTCTCCAGCGGAACTTCCTGACCCAGGAATCGAACCCAGGTCTCCCGCATTGGAGGCAGATGCTTTACCATCTGAGCCACCAGGGAAGCTCAGGAAATTTTAATTTTTTGGAGGTATACCTTCATTAGTTAATTAATATACTTATCTTATTTAGTTGCTTACTTGCTATTTTTGCCTACCTGGATCCCCTTGTGTCTTTCCTTTTACTTACCAGAGCAGTGTTAGATTTTATAAGATTTGTAGAAGCCAAGTTAAACAAATACTAAATTGAATGGCCCATTGTTTATTTTGGAGACAAATTGTTAATCTTGGCCAGTTTTGATGCTTTTCTTTTTGTTAAGGCAAGTAACTCATAGGGAGATAAGGTTCTTGGCATTTCTGTCTTATTTAGAAAATAAATTGATTTAAACTGTTTGGAGAGTCACTGGATTGTATGTGTGTGTGTAAAACTGTTTTCATTGCCTTAAAGAATTAAAAATAATAGTTATTGCATAATGTGATCTATAACCATAAGATTTTTTTTAAGAAATATTATACTTCCATAAAAATCTACAAAGATTACATTGATTTTGAAGGTTTAATATTGTCCCAAATAAAAAATATATACATTGAGCTTTATTGAGTTAACTGGCCTAATTCTTAGGGACTAACAAAATCTGATTTTAACTGAAGCTAGTTATTTTAAGCCTGGCAATTAATTCTTCAAAAAACGTAGTAACTTTTTATGAAATTGTATACCTTCTTTAGCCCAATGAAAAGCAATTTATACAGTGTTTAATACGGACATTTATCTTTCAGAATTATAATTCTTATATGTTTGATAATAAAAGTTAAAAGCATTTGGGTTAAACTTTCAATTCAGGACTTTTGGTAGCCATTTTTAAAATTCTGGATAAAAAAAAAGAAGACAGATATAAACATCTGTAAAATCCAATGACCCACAGTCTTCAATTTAAGTAACAAACCTTTTATCAGTACTGTTTGCTAATTAGTAAAAAAAAAAAAAAAAAGACTTATTTTAGTTTAATGCCTAACTGAGGAGTTGAAAAACCAGTTTTAAAAGAGTTAGGTGATAAGCACTAGAAATAAAAACAGAAATAAATGAGACCTAATCAAACTTACAAGCTTTTGCACAGCAAAGGAAAACCATAAAAAAAATGAAAAGACAACCTGCAGAATGCGAGAAAATATTTGCAAATGATGCTACAGACAGGGGCTTAATCTTCAAAATATACAAACAACTTACACAATTCAACAACAAAAAGACAACCCAATTGAAAAACTGGCAGAAGATCTTAATAGACAATTCTCCAAAGAAGACATATAGACAGCCAATAGGCAACATGAAAAGATGTTCACCATCACTAATTATTAGAGAAATACAAATCAAAACTACAGTGAGGTGCCACTTAACACCAGTCAGAATGGCCATCATTTAAGTATCTACAAATAAAAATGCTGGAGAGGGTGTGGAGAAAAGGGAACCCTCCTATACTGCTGGTGGGAATGTAAGTTGGTGTAACCACCATGGAAAACTGGAAGTTCTTCAAAAAACTAAAAATTGCCATACGATCCAGCAATCCGACTCCTGGGCCTGTACCTGTACAAAACTATCATGCAAAAAGATACATGCATCCTGTGTTTATAGCAGCCCATTCACAGCAGCCAGGTCATGGAGACAGCCTGCATGTCCATCAGCAGATGAATGGGTAAAGATGTGGTACATATATATATGTATATATATATATATATACACACACACACACACACACAATGAATATATTGTAATCTATATATGCAGTGGATAAACTATAATGGAAAAGAATATTAAAAATAGAATGTATGTGTATAACTGAGTTGCTTTCCTGTACAGCAGAGATTGGCACAACACTGTCAATCAACTGTACTTCAATTAAAAATAAAAGAGTAAGGTAGTAAATACAAAAAATCTTAAGAATACATATTTTCTTTGTTTTGGTCATTCTATAGGCCATACACATGTAATTTGCCATCTCTTTTTAACAGAACATTGAAAGTTAATCTTGAATCCTCCCATTTTCAAAAATTGAAGTGAATATGTTTATTTCTACTAGGGACATATACTATTTTGAATTCTGTGCTTTTCTTAAATCAGTCTTTAAGGTGATGTGTGCTAAATCACTTCAGTTGTGTCCAACTCTTTGTGACCCTGTGGACTTTAGCCCACCAGGTTCCTCTGTCCATGGGATGCTCTAGACAAGAATACTGAAGTGAGTTGCCATGCTTGCCTCCAGGAGATCCTCCCGACTCAGGAATCAAACCCACATCTCTGAAGTCTCCTGCATTGGTAGACATGTACTTTACCACTAGCGCCACCTAGGAAGCCCCAAAGGAATAAATAAGGGACTAATACATATCTTAATTTTTCATCCTTTCTAATGAAAATTTTAGATAATCTATTTGAAGAATTATGTTGATTCAGAATCTTTAGCAAGTTATGTTTGTTAGTTCATGGGTGTATCAGTGTGATTACTTTAAAATGCAGTATCAGAAATGTATTTTTTCCAGAAAGCTGATATTAATGATTTAAAATTTTTATTGCAGCTAGAACGAGTAAATCTGTCTGCAGCTCAGACACTGAGAGCAGCTTTCATTAAGGTGAGGCACAGATAATTTATTATTGTGGTTAAAATGTATCTTATAAAGAAATCTAAATACCGTGTCATAAATGTCAGTTTATTTTTTTAACCTTTCTTTTTGGATACCTTTCTCTTTTGTTTTTGTTTTGCTGTTTAGTGAAAACCTTTTCAGTCATCTTGTGCCTATTTTAGTGTACACTTTTAAAGCTTAAAACACTTCTAAAAAGTGAGTTGGAACAAGTGCCATTTCAGTAGAATTCAGCTTTTCATCACTTTGTGCTTTTGAACTGACTTCTTCAAAATGTTTTCTCTTAGGCTTTAGAGTATATTTTAAAATTCTGTTTTATTTGACGTAGTCAAACTTTTATAAAGTTAAATCCAAAGATTTTCTTCCTGCTCTTTTTAACTATAAAATGTAAGTGTAAAACTATGTTTTGAGTGGGAAAACAAGACCTCTGTGTTGATTACATCAAGGAAATTTGGAGGATCAGCTGAGTCACTCAGGATGAACTTTCTCATTGTCTTATTGTTTCATTGCCCTGAAGATGTTAAGTTGATAATCCCTAGCTCACATGTTGCTGCTGAGCATTTAGAACATAGCAAGTTCAAATTGAGTTGTACTCCAGGTTTTGAAGATAGTACCAATAAAAGAATATAAGCAACTCACTAATATGTATTATGTTGATTGCATGTTGAAATGATAATATTTTGGGTGTACTCTTAAAATAACTTCATGTGTTTTTTCTTTTTACTTTTTAAATCTGGCTGCTGCTGCTGCTTCTAAGTCACTTCAGTCGTGTCCGACTGTGCGACCCCATAATGTGGCTACTAAAAATTTAAAATCAGATAGGCTCCTACGGAATATTTCTATTGGATAGCCCTACTCCACTTACTGAGTGCAGCCTTTCATATAAGACCTAATCCATTTCATCCTAAATACATATCCATCCCAAGTCACTTCAGTTGTGTCTGACTCTTGTGATACCATGAACTGTAGCCTGCCAGGCTCCTCTGCCCATGGGATTTTCCAGGCAAAAATACTGGAATGGGTTGCAATTTCCCTCTCCAGGGTATCTTCCTGACCCAGGGATTCAACCCACATTTGATCCTCATATATCTCCTTCACTGGCAGGCAGGTTCTTTACTACTAGTGCCACTTGGGAAGACCTAAATACATATCAGGATACCCAAAATTTTAATTTTTATTTACTTTTTGTGTGTTTTCTCCCTTCAATAGCTAAAACAACTTATATTTCAAGTATTTTAATGTTTAAATCTAGAATAAATTTATAGTTGAGCCTCATTGGAGTTGAAACTGTGAATATTCAGCTTGATTTCTTTTTATGGCAGAGGTTAGCTTATTGATACCTCGCTTGAAGTGAGTCACTCTGTTGTGTCCGACTCTTTGCGACCCCGTGGACTGTAGCCTACGAGGCTCCTTAGTCCACAGAATTTTCCAGGCAAGAGTACTGGAGTGGGTTGCCATTTCCTTCTCTAGGGGGTCTTCCCAACCCAGGGATCAAACCCAGGTCTTCCACACTGCAGGCAGACGCTTTTACTGTCTGAGCCACCCCTGGTAGCATAAAGAATGTTGTTAGACATCTCTCTGTTTCACTACTAAAAATTACATTTTGTGTATTGATCAGTACTATTTTGATGTAATACTCTAAAATGCAGTGCCTGTATACATATACATGCTAATTTTATTTAAATGTATCCTGCCAAATCATTGGATTAATGAAGAGAATGAATGAAGCAGCACCATCCTTAGTGGAGTTTTTTGTTGTTCATTTGTTTTTCGTTTTCTTCTTTGCATTAAATATCAGTGTGAGTTGGAGTGGTATATGTGGTTGTCTGACCTACCTCTTGAGAAACCTGTATGCAGGTCAGGAAGCAACAGTTAGAACTGGACATGGAACAACAGACTGGTTCCAAATAGGAAAAGGAGTACGTCAAGGCTGTATATTGTCACCCTGCTTATTTAACTTCTATGCAGAGTACATCATGAGAAACGCTGGGCTGGAAGAAGCACAAGCTGGAATGAAGATTGCCGGGAGAAATCTCAATAATCTCAGATATGCAGATGACACCACCCTTATGGCAGAAAGTGAAGAGGAACTAAAAAGCCTCTTGATGAAAGTGAAAGAGGAGAGTGAAAAAGTTGGCTTAAAGCTCAACATTCAGAAAACAAAGATCATGGCATCTGGTCCCATCACTTCATGGGAAATAGATGGGGAAACAGTGGAAACAGTGTCAGACTTTATTTTTTGGGGCCCCAAAATCACTGCAGATGGTGATTGCAGCCATGAAATTAAAAGACGCTCACTCCTTGGAAGGAAAGTTATGACCAACCTAGATAGCATATTCAAAAGCAGAGACATTACTTTGCCGACTAAGGTCCGTTAGTCAAGGCTATGGTTTTTCCTGTGGTAATGTATGGATGTGAGAGTTGGACTGTGAAGGAAGCTGAGCACTGAAGAATTGATGCTTTTGAACTGTGGTGTTGGAGAAGATTCTTGAGAGTCCCTTGGACTGCGAGGAGATCTAACCAGTCCATTCTGAAGAAGATCAGCCCTGAGATTTCTTTGGAGGGATTGATGCTGAAGCTGAAGCTCCGGTACTTTGGCCACCTCATGGGAAGAGTTGACTCACTGGAAAAGACTCTGATGCTGGGAGGGATTGGAGGCAGAGGAGAAGGGGCTGACAGAGGCTGAGATGGCTGGATAGCATCAGGGACTCAATGGATGTGAGTCTGAGTGAACTCCAGGAGTTGGTGATGGACAGGGAGGCCTGGCGTGCTGCGATTCATGGGGTCGCAAAGAGTCGGACATGACTGAGTGACTAAACTGAACTGAGGGTGGCATTATGGGGACGATTTTAACCATCTTTGTGGCCAAAGAAGGAAAAGTGATCCGTTGCACACCATAGTATTGATAAGGCAAAAGTCAGTTTTTTGGCTTTTCTGATACCAAGAAGAGAGAGAAACTTCTCCTGTGTGTCCTCATAAGGAAGACTCACTCTGAAGTATTTATTATATACCCACTGACAGTCATAAAAGACATAAAATAATGAACTTTATTAAGCTTTTCCTTGTAATATCCTTATATATATATAAGCTGACGTTTTAACTCTAAAGTACAATTAAAAAGCAAACTGTTTAAAGTATGAGGTTATGATAAATCTGGTTAAATATGATAGATCTGGATAATTTTTATTCATAGCACAGATTCTTTTTTTTTTTTTAATTTATTTTAATTGGTGACTATTTACTTTCCAATGTCGTGGTGGTTTTTGCCATACATTGACGTGAATCAGCCACGGCTGTGATTGTGCCCCCCATCCTGTACCCGCCTCACACCTCCCTCTCCATCCTGTCTCTCTGGGTTGTCCCAGTGCGCCAGCTTTGAGTGCCCTATTTCATGCATGAACTTGGACTGGTCATCTGTTTCACATATGGTAATATACATTTTTCAGTGCTATTCTGTCAAATCATCCCACCCTTGCCTTGTCCCACAGTCCAAAAGTCTGTTTTTTATATCTGTGTCTCTTTTGCTGTCTTGCAGATAGGGTTGTCCTTACCATCTTTCTAAATTCCTTATGTATGTGTTAATATATTATATTTGTGTTTTTCTTTCTGACTTATTTCACTCTGTATAATAGGCTCCAGTTTCATCCACCTCATTAGAACTGACACAAATGCGTTCTTTTTAATGTTGAGTAATATTCCATTCACAACAGTGTGATCACTCACCACTCACCTGTAGTGTTGGAGAAGACTCTTGAGAGTCCCTTGGACTGCAAGGAGATCCAACCAGTCCATCCTAAAGGAAATCAGTCCTGAATATTCATTGGAAGGACTGATGCTGAATCTGAAACTCTAATGCTTTGGCCACCTGATGTGAAGAACTGACTTATTTGGAAAGACCCTGATTCTGGGAAAGATTGAAGGCAAGAAGAGAAGGGGTCAACAGAGGATGAGATGGTTAGGTGGCATCACTGACTCAATGCACATGAGTTTGAGTCAACTCCAGCAGTTGGTGATGGACAGGGAGGCCTGGCGTGCTGCAGTCCATGGAGTCGCAAAGAGTCGGACACGACTGACTGCACTGAACTGAATATTCTATTGTGTATATGTACCACAACTTTCTTATCTATTCGTCTGCCAACAGACATCAAGGTTGCTTCTATGTCTTAGCTGTTGTAAACCGCATGGCACTGATTTTTCAGTAGGGATAGTGAGAGTTATTTGGAGGAAAGTATATTAGTTTTGCATTGATTTATTCTTAATTACTGTATTCTGTTTGGTAAAATTTCAAATGATTTTAAAGGACGGCATGCATTAAAAACATTAAGATTTTTGTGATTTTTAAACTTTAACTTACTTGAAAAACAACCATGTCCAGCCATATATCTGTATTTACATCGTTATTTTTTCATGTTTCCAGTTTTGGTTCAGAGCACCAGTGATATTTATCAAGCTTTAATACCTATTTTTGTTATTTGGAGAAAAATAATTTTTCCCAAGATACTAGTGATTATTTTCTCTTATGATATCGATCCTGCTTTCCCCTCTGGGAGGTTTCTGATAATGTTAAGGATCATTGATCCCAAGAGAGGGTATTTTTGCCCTTGGCTTTTTATGAAAGTTGGATAGCACAAAGTTTAAGATTGTATTCTGAAGGAAAACTTGAAGTTATAGGTTGTGACTGATTTAAGGGTTTTTCAGTTAGAGTCACTGGTTATGTTTGAGGCCTCTAAGATAAAAAGCATAACTAGGATGTCAGCTAGAAGATGCTAAACTGCCGTTTCCAGAGTATGTGCCAAAGTACCTCTGGACCCCGCAGGAAACTCAGAGGGGTGTCATGAGATATTTTAAACATTTGAAGAATAGAATGATTTCAACATTAGCTTGACACTGTGAACTGCAAGCTTGAGATAGTTTGCAGTTTCAGCATCTTCATCTGGGCTGCATTCCTTTCAGTGATGTCATATCTTTGTGATACTGGACTTTGGCCACTGCTGTTGATAGAAAGCAAGTTCAGAAGAAAATCAGTATACTAGGAAACGAGAGTAGAAAATTCTAATCTAATTCCAACATTTGAGAAATTGTACAGTGTCCAACAGGTTCTCACATCTCATTAATAATAAATCATGGTTATTTAAGAATAAATAAAATATTTTTCTTGCAATTCATGTGATTTTTAAAGGCTACTAAGTTGTTAGGACGTAAGTATTTACTAAAGTTGTTTGAACTTTACTTCCTGTACAGCAGTGTTAGGTATTTTGGTATTTCTTTTGGCACTAAGAACACTGAACTAAGAAAAAGTAGGGACATCTGTGAGGACTCTAATGCTGCAACTATGGAATTTGAGGGCTCCAGATGAACTGGGTACTGAAAGCATTGTTCTCAGACTTGCAGAAGCATTTTTTCCATGCTTTATTATAACTTAACCAAAGAAGTTGTATTTTCTATTGACATTCTCTGTAAGCACATAGAAAATCCCCTGCTTTCTAAGATAATTCATTGTGTAGGTAGATTTAATGTTACTCAGAGAAAATAAACTACTCTTACCAAATACTGGCTTGTTTCACTCTTACCAAATAACTATGTTATTTTGTGGCAGTTTACCAAATTAATAGTGTTGACACCATCTTAAGCCTTTTTTGTACAGCTTATCTTTCAGTTTATTAAAATAGATCCTTAAATACATTCATGAGAGGGAAAATCAAACAGGTTTCAAAGAAGAATTCAGTAGGGCACACTTTATTAACTGTCAAAATGACTTTCCTGTAAGCATTTGACAACACTTAAAATGATCCCAGGATGAAACTAAATGTGTATGTTTTCTTTTCTGCTTTCAGTCCACAACCTTTCAGTTTTTGGTACTTGAAATCTAATAAGAAGCAAGATGTTATAATGTAAAGAGCTGAAGAAAGCTAAAACTGCAGTGATACCAGAATTGAGGAGGCAGAGGCTGAATATAACTTGGCCCATCAGGAAGCGAATAGATTGCCATTTGATAGATCATATTTACTATGTAATACCAGGACAAAAAACAGAGGAAATTATCAGCATAATGATTAAAATTGGCAAGCATCCTAAAAGAAACAGTGTGTGATTACAAAAATTTTTTTAAATAATAAAATGAGGCAGAATTACAAGGGAAAATCCAAATCTTGAAAACTAACTTTGGTAAACTCAAGACTTTTTATGTTCAATCTTGAAATAACTAGAAGATTTTAGTGCCCTAGGGAATGTAAGTAACAGAATCATTGCAAGCTCATTAGTGAAACAAGCTCAGGAGGTAGTAAAAGGATTAATGGTTTTCTGAAAGCTAGTGAAGGAAATAATATTCTTTCTGCAAAAATAAAGTAGGAAATGAATATCATTGTGTGAGAATGTAGTTAAGGGATCATATAGCTTCAATAAAACCTCCAAAATGAATCCTGTTTTTTTTGTTGTTTTTCCTGACAGTTTGTTAATTTAAATGAGAGAATCTGAAGGAAAGAAATTGGTGAGATGAGTTACTGTTTGATTTTCAAGTTGAAATATTGCTTAATGAAAAAGAGCTAAAAATCTTCAGTGTTTTTAAACTGTTGAAAAAAGTAATTGAAAAACTGTATATGTATATATATAAATGTACTTATATTTACTCTTTATTTCTATGTTTGTTATTAGTTTGATTGCAAGAGAGTATAAATGAGAAGTAGGAAATGTTAAATATATTATGTTCAGATGGAAGTTTGGATCGTGACTGTAGTAATCTATGGATGCACAAACTCTCCCCACACATAAGTGAATGGCATCACGACGCTTGCTTTGCAAAGATTTCTGCCCTTATTTGTAAGTTGATCAGTTTAAGGAGGTCCTAAGAGATTCTGAATGGTTAGGTTTTGACTTTAAAATATTGATTCAGTTTCTGTATTTCAAAACTATCTTTCTCTTTCTTATAGGCTGAAAAAGAAAATCCGGGACTCACACAAGATATAATTATGAAAATTTTAGAGAAAAAAAGTGTAGAAGTCAACTTCACAGAATCCCTTCTTCGAATGGCAGCTGATGATGTAGAAGGTAATTAGAAAGTCTTGTTTAGTTTTCTTACAGATATGAAAAAGTTCTTCCTCCAAATCTTTCTTATTTGATAAAAGTGACTCCTCCCCTCCCTCCTCCTCCCCTTCCCCTTCTCCTCCCTTCCCTCTTACTGTTAGTGTTATTATTATTATTTTGAAATGAAAATGGGGAGGGGCGCAGGGAGGAACCCATATAAAATAGACATGTAGTTCTTTTTATTTTTTGTCAGATTGAGTTACTAGAAGTAAAGATTTGTTTATTTTTCCCCCTATTAATAGGTTTGATGAGTTCTAGTTTAATGAAGAGACAAGGGAATGGTGGTTTTATTTTGTGTTAACTTCATGCAGATACCAGTTTGCAAGTAATGAGTTTCTTCTTTTTAAACTTTGGTATAGCATGTTTGTGGGGTTTTTTGTTTTTTCAAATATAGATTTGAGAGAAAATATTACTAATCATCCTTTTGGCCTCTTTTCACATTTTTGCTTTTTTAAATAATTAGAAATGTATGTGTGCTTGGTTGCTAAGTCATGTCCAACTGTGCAACCCCATGGAATGTAGCCCACCAGGCTCCTCTTGTCCATGGGATTTACCAGGCAAGAGTACTGGAGTGGGTTGCCATCTCCTTCTCCAGGGGATCTTCCCGACTCAGGGTTCGAACCAATTGTCTACTGCATTTCCTGCATTATCAGGTGGATTCTTAACCACTGAGCCACCTAGGAAGCCCTGGGTTTCACTTAAATTTAGTAGTCATTTTCCCTCTAATTTATAAAAACATAGAGGTATAATTTCTCATGTTTATTAAGCGAGAACAAAAATAGATGTTTTAACTGATTGTGTAAATTATGAGAAAGTCCTCATTATTATTCTGGGTTGAGCACCTGCACCCTGTCAGACCAGGTTGTATTGATGAATTGGTAGAGTTGTAATGTTTCCAAGTCTACAGTGAATCTGGTTGTGAAGTTTTGTCTTTGCTGCGTCTGACTAAACTTCCTTACCAAAGTTGCTGTTTTGTGATGCCAGCCGTATGTTGGACTTTGTATGGTGGTATTTTTGCTTTAAATGAGATTTCAGGAATGTGCTGAAGACTTTAGTAGGTTTGGAGTTTTGATGTAAGGAGCCATTGTATGTTGAATATAGAGATTTCTTTAATTAAACTCATATTCACTATTGTCAGATATATATTGCCATTGTATTTGTTACAAATGTCATTACTTACTAAATGTTTCCTTGTGAAATGTAACTTGAGAGGCCTGAAAAATTTGATTGGGCCTTCCTTTTAAATTTTATTTATTTCTAAGATTTCATGGAATTTCCATTTATCCCATATTGAAGATGTTCATTTTTTATCTTCTGATATTTTACTTGGAGGGAGCCCTAACACAATTACTGAACTAAGTTAAACTGTAATGAATTCTGCTTTGCAACCTTGTTCTTCCTAGTTTTCTAGCCTTTTATCTCCCCACCACCTCCTTGACCAACACATTGGAAATTCTTAGACTTGAATTTGGCAGCAAGTTGCATGATGTTTTTTTACTATGTATTTATTTCATCAGAGTATATGATTGAACGACCAGAGCCAGAATTCCAGGACCTAAATGAAAAGGCACGAGCACTTAAACAAATTCTCAGTAAGATCCCAGATGAGATCAATGACAGAGTGAGGTTTCTGCAGACAATCAAGTAAGCAGCTTTTTTATTTGGTTCTTCTTCTTTTTTAGGTACTTCAAAAGGACCACTCATTTTAGATGTTATACTGTGGTATGACATTAATATTAAGTTGAAATATTAATTTGAAATAAAAAATTTGAAAATTACTATATTTTAATTTCTAAATAGCCTCTGGGTTCTGAGTACAGTAAAATATTTTAGACTCTTTCATTTAAAAGCAGAGAATGGAATGTACATAAACTGGAATGAAGTTTGAACTTCATAAGTGGAAGAATGTAAATATCAGATTAAAGTGAAGAGGGTAGTTGAAGGGATTGATAACAAAGGATAACAATACTGTTTTTTATTTCAGAAATAGTTCACGTTATTAGCATATTGATGTACTCTTAGTTGTAAATAGCACTTTCTAATACTGACCAAGTTGTGAACCTCCCAAAATCCTTGCATTTGGGATGTAGAATGAAATAATTTGAGCTGACACAGTTCAGTTCAGCCGGGAATCAGGCTGATGGGCAGCAGCAAGAAGGGTTCTTCTCAAACAGGGACACAGTACCTTCACCCAGGGGCATTCTCAGGGGTGAGAAGGCGGAGGAATCAGAAGGGAACTCCAAACATAATTTCTAAGATGAGTTTTTAAACTAAAGAGTCTGATAATTTTCTTCCACCTCAATGGGTAGAACACAAAACTGGGAATAACTAGTGAGACTATCAGTGCAACCTTTTGGGGAAACTAATAGAAATTGCTAGAAAGGAGTGGGAGGAAGGTTCAAGAAGGAGGGGACAAATGTCTACATGTGGCTGATTCATGTTGTATGGCGAAACCAACACAGCACTATAAAGCAATTATCTTCCAATTAAAATAAGTTTAAAAAAAGCAGGTAAGCACTATTGGAACCAGACTTAAAAAAAAAAAAATGACTAGAAAGGAAGGATTTAGCACAAATCTTTTTCTGGAAGAAGTGCATCATAACATTATATCTTTCAAGAACTAAAGGAGGCTCCCCTGGAATAAATATCACCATACATCTCACAGGAAGAATGTTCTTTGTAATTCACATAGCAAAATTATATTTTAGCTGATTGATTGGCTACATTTTATTGGGATAGAGGGAGGAGTATGACCCATTTTAGAAAATAGTGGTAATAGGTACCAACTCAGCTATCAAGGAATGACTGTGTTCTTTTTGGTCCTCTGATTGAGTATCAGAAAGTACAGAAGACTCCACTGACCAGTCAAAGTCCATGTCACAGAGACTAAAACCTTAAGGTTAATATTTTTACTTGTATTATTGGAAAGCCCCAGCTTTCTTTAGTAGTTTTTATTACAGATTTTTATTTTTGTTTTTGTATAAAGTGAACATGTTTGCCCCATAAAAGGATAATTGTCAGTGATCTCAAACACAGCTGTTTGAACACGTATTTCTAGAATTTTAAAATAATACAATTTATTTTGATAATCATATGCTATACTTCTATAACCTGGTTGGAACCTAAGCAGACTGACTCCAAGGACTTCTCTGGTGCTTTCCAATCATAGAGATTCATAATGTTGATCTAATCAGGTGATTGAAAAAAAGAATGTTTCTGCTGTTTGGAAGAGGCCTGGTAAAGGACATCCTATATATTGGATGTCAGTAGGTAAGAGGCAAAATAGCATTGTGGTTGAAGCTGGGCGTGAGATGGTACACCCAGAACCTTCAGCCTGCTATTTTGATACCCTCTTTCCACTTCAAGGACTCCCGGACTCATCTCTGCTAAACCCATTGTTACTCTAAAGAGAGTGAGTTTGAAAACTGCTATATTACCAGCCACATTTTAACCATAAGGAAGTTGAGGTCAGAGTCTCTGAGTCTTGTCCTTAGTCATTGACAGAGGCTGAATTAGGGTCTTGTCTCTCATTTATGGGGCAATAATAGTATTTCAGTTCTGTTTTCTGGAGTGTGCTTCGCACAACTGAATTAAGATTACTGGCAATTAAAATTTATTTGTGTCCATTTTAAGAGGGATAACTTGCCATGGAAATTTTGTTGATAATATGTTTTTTTTTTAAGACTGAAATTTAACCATGTGTGTATTAGCATGGATAGCTATGGCTATTTGTATCACTGACACATATAGATAAATTTTGATATATATTGTTACTGCTATTAATTGTTTGACAAGTTAGTAGATAAAATTGAGCCAAAATAAAAATGGTTTATCCTTCAAGTACAGCATATTGTGCAGTTATTATTTTACTTTCTCATACTTAAGGTGAATATCCTCTTCTCTCATTTTAACAATACTTTTCAATATACCTGTATCAAATACTTACTGTCTTAGCACTGTACAAAATGCTGTGTGAGAAAGTACTCCTGCCAGATGACAAATATCTAGATATTTTTGTATGTACCGGCAGACCTAGGGTTGACTTGCCAACAGTTTGCTTTGTGACCTTGGTTAAGTTGCTTAGCTTCTGTGACTCTAGTTTCTGCCTGTGAAAATGAGGATAACAGTTGTGAACTGAAAATGGTATACATAGTGCCTAGCACAGAATCTAGCATCACAGCACATAAAGCATTGTGAAATAAGATTTGTGTTTTCCCTCTATGAAGTTGAATAGGAAAAATGATTTGATTAATGTTTCTGTTGGACTACATTTGAGCTTATGCAAATACTTTATAAAATTAGTTCTTAGGATACTTTCCAATTAATGAATAACTAGTGGAAACTGGATTTAATAGTCCAGAAATCTCTGCATTTGTCTCTTTATCCTTATCTATATTTGAATATTTATAGGTGAGGGTTTGTAAAGGTTGGTTTTGATGATGGCTTCAAAATAGCTTTTCCAGGGTTTGCAGTCTGGACCAAACCGAACATCCGTTCCGTTCCGTTCAGTCGCTCAGTCGTGTCCGACTCTTTGCGACCCCATGAATCGCAGCACGCTAGGCCTCCCTGTCCATCACCAACTCCCGGAGTTCACTCAGACTCACGTCCATTGAGTCCGTGATGCCATCCAGCCATGTCATCCTTGGTCGTCCCCTTCTCCTCCTGCCCCCAATCCCTCCCAGCATCAGGGTCTTTTCCAATGAGTCAGCTCTTTGCATGAGGTGGCCAAAGTACTGGAGCTTCAGCTTTCACATCATTCCTTCCAAAGAAATCCCAGGGTTGATCTCCTTCAGAATGGACTGGTTGGATCTCTTTGCAGTCCAAGGGACTCTCAAGAGTCTTCTCCAACACCACAGTTCAAAAGCATCAATTCTTTGGCGCTCAGCCTTCTTCACAGTCCAACTCTCACATTGGAATTTCCTTCCTGCAGTATGTTTGTATAAACATAATTACACAGATTTGGGTGACAGAAGTTCTACTGTCCCATGCAAGTTTTTTGTAAGATGTATTACATTTCTTCTGATGCCTCTTGCCCTTTTCAGCATGTATGTCTCCAGTAGCATATTGGGCACCTACTGACCTGGGGAGTTCCTCTTTCAGTATCCTATCATTTTGCCTTTTCATACTGTTCATGGGGTTCTCAAGGCAAGAATACTGAGGTGGTTTGCCATTCCCTTCTCCAGTGGACCACATTCTGTCAGACCTCTCCACCATGACCCACCCATCTTGGGTTGCCCCGCCAGCATGGCTTGGTTTCATTGAGTTAGACAAGGCTGTGGTTCTAGTGTGATTAGATTGACTAGTTTTCTGTGAGTGTGGTTTCAGTGTGTCTGCCCTCTGATGCCCTCTTGCAACACCTACCATCTTACTTGGGTTTCTCTTACCCTGGGCGTGGAGTATCTCTTCACGGCTGCTCCAGCAAAGCACAGCCACTGCTCCCTACCTTGGATGAGGGGTACCCCTTACCAACGCCCTTCCTGACCTTCAATGTGGGATAGCTCCTCTAGGCCCTCCTGCACCCATGCAGCCACCGCTCCTCGGGTTGCTCCTCCAAAATTCAGCTTCTTCAGTGTTACTTGTCGAGACATAGACTTGGATTACCGTGATATTGAATGGTTTGCCTTCGAAATGAACAGAGATCATTCTGTCATTTTTGAGATAGCATCCAAGTACTGCACTTTGAACTCTTTTGTTGACTATGATGGTACTCCATTTCTTCGAAGGGATTCCTGCCCACAGTAGTAGATATAATGGTCATCTGAGTTAAATTCACCCTTTCCAGTCCATCTTAGTTTGTTGATTCCTAGAATGTCAACATTCACTCTTGCCATGTCCTGTTTGACCACTTCCAATTTGCCTTGATTCATGGACCTGACATTCCAGGTTCCTATGCAATATTGCTCTTTACAGCATCGGACCTTGCTTCTATCACCAGTCCCATCCACAGCTGGGTATGGTTTTTGCTTTGGTTCCATCCTTTCATTCTTTTTGGAGTAGTTTCTCCTGATCTCCAGTGGCATATTGGGCACCTACTGACCTGGGGAGTTCCTCTTTCAGTGTCATATCTTTTTGCCTTTTCATACTGTTCATGGGGTTCTCAAGGCAAGAATACTGAAGTGGTTTGCCATTCCCTTTTCCAGTGAACCACATTCGTCAGACCTCACCACCACAACCCGTCCATCTTGGGTGGCCCCACATGTCTTGGCTTAGTTTCTTTGAATTAGACAAGGCTGTGGTCCGTGTGATCAAATTGAGCTGTTGTCTGTGATTGTGGTTTTAATCTGTCTGCCCTCTGATGCCCTCTCTCAGTGCCTACTTGGGTTTCTCTCACCTTGGATATGGGGTATCTCTTCACCGTTGCTCCAGTAAAGCCTTCTCTTTTACTTAGCAATATGTCATGGGCAACCTTCCAAGTCAATATTCCTTATTCTTTACAATGACTTCATAGTAGTCCATGGTATAGTTAGACTGTAATTTATGAAACTAGTTACCTATCAGTGGACATTGAGCTTGTTGCCATTACAAATAATATTGCAGCAAATACCTTTACACAGTACACTGTTGCAGTTTAGTCATTAAATCATGTCTGACTATTTTGCAACCCCATGGAATGTAGCCTACCAGGCTCCTCTGTCCATGGGTTTTCCCAGGCAAGAATACTAGAGTAGATTGCCATTTCCTTCTCCATACCTATACATACTGGCACTTTAATTTCTGAGAGTTAAATTATCACAAGTGAGATTTCCAGCCCAAGGGGCATGTGAATTTTTCAGCTTTCATAAATACATGTAGAGGACTTCACATTAAATATGACAGACTAAATCTATGTTTATCATCTCTTTTAAAACTGCAACAAAATGAAAGAGAATGGGCTTTTTAAGGAGCATAAACACACAAAGACAAATAGGACAGGAATGAAGACAGCAATAGACAAGATATGCCTACACATTTTTGAAAGATGCAAAGCAGATTCATGTGAGCCTAACTGAAAGAGCTGAAGAGCAGGTGCCTCTAGGTGGCAGATGCAAAATGAGAAGCAAGATAATTCATGCAGCAGAATGTCTGCAAAGCCCAGAAACTGGAAACATCAATGACCAAAAAAGGCAGAAGTGTGTCAAGAGGCTGAAAATGGAGGGTTTCGTTGCATGTATGTGAGAAATGTGGTTAGACCACTTTAGATCCCTTCCCTCACCCTGCTCAGCCAGTAAAATACTTTTTACTTACTCTGGCAGAAGACTGAAAGTTTGTTCAATCCACAGAAGACCCAGAGCCAGACACCTCAGGTAGAGTGAAAGATAGGAAACGATGTCATACTGAATATAGAGGTACTAAATGAAAAACTACAATAAGATGATTTTCCCTCTCCTCCCCTCAAATACCTTGGTTCCAAAGCAGTCAAGTATATATTTTTTCAGACAGAAAATTGAAGAATTCATCTCTGAAGAAATTAAAACTGTTTGTTATCTGAGAAAAGACCTATAAATATTGTCATTTTGGGGTCATGATTGAGCTATCCATTCTCACTCAATAATCTTAGAGTGAAGGTCACTAGTTGACAAGTCCTATTCCTATACAAAGACCTTCTATATGAAAGATAAAGAACAAAACAAATCAAATGAAACAGTAACATAAAGAGATCAAAAGAAAATTTTTTAAATTATACTCAGATATAAAATATTATAACCATGAAATAAAAATAAGATACTGAAAAAACACAGAAAACCGAAGAGAAGTCATAGAAATATTCTAATTTTCTTATACCTTTATAGCTTACTTTTTACATGCCTGTCTCAAATTCTATGAATTTGTTGTGCATGGTACAAGGAGAAGATCTGAATCTATTGCCTTATAAATTGATAGCTGTCCCAATATCATTTATTAAATAATTCATATAGCTAAACCTTTGTTCACATTATTTCTTTAGGATAAAAACATAAGTGAAACTATTGGCTTTAAGGGGAAGAACAATTTTGAAATATACTGTTAAATTTTTCTCCAAAGAAATTGTACCAATTCTCTTTCCTTGAGCAGTATACGAGTGTTTCCGACATCCATGTCAACATTCAATATTCTTATATTCAATAATTTTATGAGCCAACAATGGTATTCTTTTATTTGATATTTTTCTATTTTGTTTTTTCTTCCAGTTTCATTAAGACATAAGTGATATAAGTCACTGTATAAGTGCAAGGTGTGAACATAATGATTTGATTTACATACATCATGAAATGATTATCAGAATAAGTTTAGTGAATATCAGTCATCTCATATACTTAAAATATTTAAAAATAGAAAAAAAAATATATGTATTTCCCTGTTATGAGAACTCTTAGAATTTACTCTAACATTCACATAAAACATTCAGCAGTGTTAATTGTATTTATTGTGTTGTACATTATATTCCTGTACATTTATCTTATAACTGGAGATTTGTACTTTTTGACTGCCTTCATCCAATCTCCCTCCTCCTACCCCAACCTCTGGTAATCACAAATCTGATCTCTTTTTCTGAGTTTGCTTGTTTTTTCTTTTTCAGGTATAATTGACTTACAACATTGTGTTAGTTTTTGTGACCCCATGGACTATAGCCCACTAGTCTCCTCTGTCCACGGGATTCTCCAGGCAAGAATACTGGAGTGGGTAGCCACTCCCTTCTCCAGGGGATCTTCCCAACAAAGGGATCAAACCTGGGTCTCCTGCATTTCAGGTAGGTTCTTTATCATCTGAGCCATGAGGGAAGCCCTGTTACACAACATAGTGATTTGATATTTCTATATGTTGCAAAAGTGACACTATGATAAGTCTAGTTACAATATGTCACCATACAAAGTATTGCATAGTTATTGACTATATTCCCCACACGGTACATTTCATACCCATGATTCATGGATTTTGCAACTGGTAGCTTGTACCTGTTAATCTGCATCACCCATTTCTTTCCTCTCCTCACTCTCTTCCTCTCTGGCAACCACATATGTGTTCTCTATATCTATAACTGTTGCTGTTTTACTATGTTTATCTGTTTTGTTTTTTACATTTCACATATAACTGAAATCATACAACATTTGTCTTTATCTGTCTGACTGATTTCACTTGGCATAATACCCTCTAGGTCCATCCATGTTGTCACAAATGACACAATTTCATCATTTATTATGGCGGAGTAAAATTCATATATATATGTATATATATACCACAACTTCCATATCCATTAGACT